>QRFJ01002617.1:51559-61866 GCA_006176705.1 Cocos nucifera | reverse complement strand
CCGGTGCCCAGGTCAAGGCTATAAGGGTTAGGCCGGCGGGGGGGGCCATGGGCTTGGGGGTGATGGGATAGGGGCCTATGGGGTCGAGCCAGTGACATCAAGGAGGCAGATGCGGGCAATGGAGGGATGTTGGGCTCGGGGCTGCAGGGTTGGGCCAGCGGCATTGGATGGCAGCAAATTTGGGGACGGTTGTGGGGTTTGGGCCGGGGACGTCAGAGCCGACAAAGAAAGGTCGAAAGGCAAGCCGCAGGAGTCAGTCTAGCAAACGTCGGGGCTGGCGAGGGTGGGGCAGCCATGGGCATAGGACAAATGCCAAGCTCGGGGCCAAGGGGTTCGAGCTGATGGGGATGGGGCTGGTGGGATTTAGAGTGCGCGGGATGTTGGAAGGAATGGGGTGGGGGGGAAAAAAGGGAGAAAGTAAGGGTTGGGGGGTGTGAGGGGGGTTTGGACAGACCGAATAAGAGGAGGATGAAGGGGTGGGAACGAGAGAAGAATGAACGTGGAAAGTAAAATTTTTTTCATCAGTTGATTTTTGATGTTGCAGACTAAATTAGCGATGGCAACTTGCTGTCAGCATGCCATTGGTAAATCTTCCCATGGCCCTGCCACACCGACCTGACTTTGCCACCCGAACCCGTGCCATCTTTTGGCCCCATCCCCGCTCCATTTTCGCTGCTACATCCCCGAGCCATGGCCCCGGCCCTGAGGCCCTACCCCACCGTCTCGAGCCTGCAGTTCTGATCGTGCAACCCCTATGAAAGTAAAAAATCTCTTGACTTCATTTTTCTTTCTCTATCAACAAAATCCCCACTCCATTATAATAACCTAGTATTCTACTAATGGTATAATATATCTTTCAAATATGACAAATTTTGAACAGATACATTTTATTCAGGAGTAGAAGGACAATCTCAAAATATATATTTAGACGATGATCCTATATATTATAAAATACCATATTATAGATCGGTTTGATTTTGGTTTTATGAATACTAGCTTTTGTCCATCTACCATATTTAAATAGTGCTCTAATGGAATTGTTCTCAAGTTGTTGTTTTTGCTAAAATAAAGGAAGAAAAATATATGAAAATTGATGAATATTTGATATAATTTTTTTCTTCTATGAATATTGATATTTCTTTTTCTTATTATTATAGAAATAGATGTTGTAGAGATTTTATCAAAGAAAATATTGGAAGAAATTATGAAAAAAACTATGTCTAGGTAGACTGAAATATGGACTTGAGTTGAAAATGGTGAATATATCAGAGCATATATAAATATTATATTAAACTAAAAAATAAAT
Source organism: Cocos nucifera (assembly GCA_006176705.1). Lineage (NCBI taxonomy): Eukaryota > Viridiplantae > Streptophyta > Magnoliopsida > Arecales > Arecaceae > Cocos > Cocos nucifera. Next base: position 60,560 of record QRFJ01002617.1, on the reverse strand, counting down.
TAAATGAAGTTGCTAGGCTTTAGGGTAGTCGAAATAAGGACAAAAATGAATCTAAAGAAGAGAATAAGTTCAATTTAGAAGCGAAGAAAAATAACTTAAAAGTAAGGAATACTTTATGTATTTATACCAAAAAATTTATGCAACTTAGGAGGATTTGCAACTGGATGGTAGTTAGTTAAAGTGAGTGTAATATACTAGAAAGAAGATCTATAAATTTTATGAATGAGTATTGACAATTGTAAGAAGAGCAGATGCAAGAAGATGATCCATCTAGATGTAGAGTCTTTTATGAAAGAGAATGAACTATGAGAGAATTTTAGGAGAAAGAGTTATATAGAGATAATTTAATATTGTATAAAGATAATTTTAGGAAAAAGAATTTTAGGGGAAGGAGATAGCTAGGGGTGATTTTTTTTTTTGGGTGGTGATTTTGGGGGGTAGGGGTGGGACTCTTAGAAAAGGAAAAAAAAAATCAATCTTTGTGAGAAAAGATTTTGCATTTTAATTTTTCTATCTTGATATTTTCTATATTTTTTCTTGGTTTTTCCATTCTCAGGAGTCTCAATTGGATGGTTCTTCCCCCAAGCAATAGCGGTGCTTTTTTTCCTCTTATTTTTTTTTTATTTTGATTCAACAGGCAAAGATAAAGTTAACAGTAGTGTTTCTTCTTTTTTATTATTTTTATTATTTTGTTAGTTTATTGGAGGATTCAATTGATCAAAAAGGATGGTCTATAAAGCACTCAGTTGAGCAAGATAGGGTTAATAGTATTGTTTCTTATTAATTTTTTTTATTATTTTACCAGTTTGCTCAAGAAGAAACTAAGAGAAGTGAGCCAGAAAAGATGAGTTACATTTTTTGGTTTATTTAATCATTTATTATACTTTGTATAGTTTAATGGAATGATGTCGGTGCAAATCTGGTAACTTTTAGATTTTTTGGTCCTTCATATGAAAAGTCGTATTTGGTTTCTTATCAGAAATATGTCTGTGTTTAGGTAGCCTTTCACTCCATCTACTCCTTCCACTCTATCCATCTTTTTTTTTGGTTTGTTTAGTCATTCATTATACTTTGTATTCTCTCATTATTTTCTTAAAAAAGTTAACTTCTCTTTCCTTATATAGAGATGAGGTAGTATCATCATCGAAGAAAAAATATATATCAGATAATTTAACTTTAAGCAACTTATTTTTTTTTTACTATAGTAATCATTTTATTCAATTATGATATGTATGTAAGTTTATAAGATGGAAATGTAATATTTACTTTTTGATTTTTAGTACAAGCGAAGAAAAGAGTTCTGAAAAAAATTGAATCAATGGATAAGTTTCTAAAATAATATTATATATCATATATCAGGACCCGCAACTGTGTGACTAGCTTAGGCTCATTATTCCAGTCCATCACATTAGATAATTCTATTAGTAAACTTTTTTACTTATTTTTAAGTTTTTATATTTAAAAGCTTCACATATTTAGGCTAAGCTTGAGTCAGAAAAAGAGATATAGGGGCTGAAAAATTCAATCTAATCATCCAATTAATGAGGTCGGAAGATATCTTATAGTTTCCGTATCATCGAAATGAAAACGTGTAGAAATAATCTATTTGAGAATTAAAGAAGGATATCGAAAGATACGCCTCTATATCGAAAGATACATCTCTGTATCAAAATTTATGAATAATATTTTATTTTTTTTTATTTCAGGATGCTGGGACATCCGACTCTTTATCCACCAACTGCTAGGAGATGAGCAAGAGGATGAGAAGGAAATATTATCTTAATTTTTTTTTGATTTATATATAATTTTAATATATCATTATTCTATGTATGCCCTAGTGGAATAGTGAGTAGTATGTCCAGTAGGTGGCAGAGGGCCCGACAGAATCGAACTACCTAATAGGATCTGATCAGGCATATGGGTGGCTCCATTGGCATACATATTATGGCTGACAGACTGTTAAAAAATCTATACCAAAACTCTTTATTAGAACTTATAAAAATTCTATATATATATACTTTTAATTAATTTAATTTTATTATTTACTTATTGTAGACATGGTAACTTGGATCATCCACCAAGCTAGCTGTAGTTGTGGAAGGCCACACATAGGTCTAGGAAGGAACTGATGATTATTTAGATTCTAGATCATTATAGATCGCGGTAAGAATTTTAAACTATAATTTATTAAGTTATTATAGGATCTGATATATATATTAGAACTAATGTATTTCTTAAACTATGTAGGGTAGATTATGCGGAAGTACGTCGTTGCACGGTATGGTGATGACCTATCCACTTAGCCTGCCCTTGATCTTAAGGGATGGCTTAGGGTCACCAGAGGGGTGAGTAGGAGCTGGATCATAGAGGATTTGGCCACAGCTTCAATCCTTCCAGCAACTCAATTCCTTTTTAGCATCCTCATAGGCCTTGACGTTCCAGATTTAGGAGTGATATGCCCACCTGGAGGAGGTCGTGTAAAGGCTTTTGAGCTAGCGATCTTAAAGCATCTAGGATGCAGTCCGTAATGCGATCATAGAGGATCTTTCAGGATCCATGGCCGAGCTACCAACTGGGCTTATTATTCCAACCATCTCATCAGATAATTCTATTAGTAAACTCTTTTACTTGTTTTAAATTTTTATATTTAGAAGCTTCACACATTTATGACTAGGCTTGAGTCGGAAAAGAAGGATCTAAGGGCTAAAAATTCAATCATAACCATCCAATTGATGGGCCAGGATTGTCTATAGTTTCGTATCATAGAATGAAACGTATAGAAATAATATATTTGAGAATCGGAGGAGAGTATTGAAAGATATGCCTTTATATCGAAAGATATATCTTTATATCAAAACTTATAAATAATATTTTATTTTTCTTCATTTTTAGGATGCTGGGATATCCAGCTCTTATCCATCCAGCTGCTGAAGATGAGCAGGAAGACAAGAAGTAGATGGACGAGGAGGATGTTACCTAATTTTTTTTTTTTGATTTGTATATAATTTTGATACTTGTAAAGTAATATCTTTAACATAAAATTATATAATATTTTATTTTTAATATAATATTATTAATTTTATATTTATGTTTGTATTAAATAGTTATTATCTTACTTTTAATAAATTTTTAAAAATATTATTATTTATTTATAAATTTTAAATTATTTAATTATAATTTTTTTAAAAAAAATAAAAATGATTAGCGATGGTAGATTGTCATCGCTAATAGTTTTCTAAAATTTAAAAAAATAAAAAAGATATTAGTGATGGCATTAGAAATAAAATTACTATTGCTAATAATTTTTTTAATTTTTTTTAAAAATTAAAAATTAGTAGCGATCATATTAGCAATAAAAATATTATTGTTAATAGATTTTTACTAGTTTAATTAATAAAAATTAAATTTTTTAGCGATGGCATCTTTGTCACTAATGTCGTCGCTTAATTAGTTATTAGCGATGGCAATAGTTGTCCATTGCTAATAATGAACAATTAGCAAAAAAAAAAAAAATTTTTAGATTGAATTTTGCAAGATGGTATTAGCAACGATAAGATTATTAACGACGGTATATGGATTATTAGCAATAGCGCTTAGCCATCGCTAATAGTCAGAATTCTTGTAGCAGGAGACTTCTATGCCAACTTGAATTTTTCAAGAAACATCACATCTGGAAGGCAGAAAAATAGAACTGGACTTTGGCAATTGCTATTGATAGTACTTTCTTCATCCAAATTTTGAACTCAAGAGTAGGAAGATAAGTATTAAAAGAAAAAATGATCTCTATCAAAGTTCCTGCAAACCAACTATCGTCGACCCCCTAAATGCACCATCTAGCCATTAACGTAGTCTAGCCTAAGATACAACCAAGCCAATCCCCAATCTCTAATTGATATCGAAAGACTTGCCTCCAAGTTTAGCAAGTTTCGACCTTCAGTCTAAGCCTAGTGATAGCTTATCCTAAAATGATAGTAATCTCTTGCTGATGTCCAATCCCGAATGTTTGCTGAGCTTCTTGACTTTGACCTTCAGTTTAGGCTTAACAATAATAACTCTATAATAGTTTCTATTAGAATCCAACCTCGAATGTATCCGAATCTCCAGCTAACCTTTCTTAAATTAGTTTAAGTAATCCCAATGCAGTCCCAGCTAGGAAGTTTGGTGCTCATCCAACTCTCAAGTTTGTTCGACCTTAGAATCCAAAGCGCAAGTCTAGCTTAGATAATTAACTTTCAAACGTCTATGCAACCTTCGATTCCATAGGATAACTACAGTCCATGAAATCGGCTGCCAAGCTTAGTAGCTTCCAATCCTTAAGTATCAGTTGTAAGAAAAGATATTTTCCATCAGTGCCACTACTAGATTATAGCTGTCCAATATCAGACGGTTACGATCACCCACTTTTCCTTCATAATAGAATTAGAACTATCTGAATGGCCCATTAGCAATCAGTTATAGCAGTTGCTGTCAATCTATCATAGCTCCATCTATAAATAAGACCCTTTAGATATGTCTTCTTCTCTGAACTATCTAACTCTTGATTATTCCATTCTTGTTTGCAAATTTCTGACTTGATCATTGGATGGTCCACGCTGAAGCCATCCATCTTCGGTCAGAATTTTATTTTGCAGGTCTCACTGACGAGATCTCAACCGACCACTCTAGCAATTTTGACGACGATCCGATTTCTCCCCTAACACAACAAAAAGGAGACCCACCTAAGCTCGGCATAAATATAAGATGCCGAGCATGAGGGCAGTGATAAGCTACCAGAAATATGAAGTTTTCATATACCCCACAAATATGAAGGCTTCATTGTCTTGTAATCAGACCTCGTGTGGTCAATTAGTGTGGAAATTATAATATGGAGAGAGGTGTAGATAAGGTACATAAGTCTCAAAACTAGCCTCGTCTTCTTGACTTACATAGAGGCTTTCTCATGTATATGGTAGAAGGTTTGTGTCCAAAGAATCCTCCTTCCACTAAGATTTGAGTGAAAGAAAACTAAAATAGGGAGTGATGCTTGTGCTAAAGTTGTATTGCATGTTAGGTTTGGGCTCTGCCAAAGGGGTTTAGCTTAGGTTCATTTGATCAAACCAGTAACCATTGTTAGGCTTCGCACATCTATTTATTATCTATTTATATATATTAAAATGGTAGCTTCAACCTCCATCCACCATCTCTATAAAATACATGTGTCTCCAATTGCTACGTGTGCCTGAAAAAAATAAGGTGGGGACAAGACAATCGGGCATCATGGGCATTCCAGAGATTAGGAAAGGAGGACCTGCAAGGGGTGTGGGGCATGGGCGAGGACCGCAGATGCGTATGGGTAGGTGGGGCATGGGGTTGGGGAGGGATCAAGCCGCAGGTGGTGGGAGGTGGCATAGAGGAGCTGTAGGTGGTCGAAAGGGTTGAGGAGAAACTATGGATGGAGGATTTGCCAGTGCATGGGGCTAGGGGGTGGGGTTGGCTGGAGAGGGGAGGTCCATGGCGACAGCCAAGGGGGCACGGAGGAGCTGCAGGTGGCCCGGGGGGGTCATGGAGGAACTGCCAATAGAGAATCCATAGGTGCGCAGGGCTAGGGGGTGGGGTTGGTCGGAGAGGGAAGTCCATGGCGGTGGTGGCCTGGACGTTGCAAGAAGAGAGGACATCGCAAGGAGGGAGGAAGGCAGTGAGGTCCTCCACCCACTCCTGCTATGTGGGCAGACGGGCAGGGTGCGGGAAGGAAAAATGAAAAAGAAGTGAAAAAAAGAGAGAGGAACTAAAAAGAAAAAAAAGAGCAAAAAGGGAAAAAGATAAAAAAAGCAAGGGTGCAGGAAGGAAAAATGAAAAAGAAACAAAAAAAAAAGGTAAAAAGCAAAAAAGGAAGGAAAAAAAAGAAGCCAAAAGAAAAAAACAAAAAAGAAGCAAAAATGAGGTTGAGGTCTTCGAGCTGGTGTGATACAATCAATCTCGGCTAACTTATCGATAGCTAGCACTCATTTGGTTTGAATAGATTTATGATATACTTCAGCTTTATCACATACATGTATAGCAAGTTTCCTTATAATTTGAGGTTTCTTTGTACAATCAGTTCTTAATACTCGTAGCTCGATTTTTTTAAAAAAAAATAACTCAACTTCTGTTATAAGTTTAGATACTAGCATGTTACCCGCACGATGTGCAGGATATCTTTTATTTAGAAAATATATAATTTAAAAAATAATATATTTTATTAATTTATAAAATATTTATTTTATTAATAAATATTTTATTAATTTGTCATCAAAAATCATTTTATTAATGCATTAGTATGCTATTTTATAAATATATTTTATTTTTAATATATTAGTAATATATGATTTTTAATAATTTTTAGATATTAATATCATAATATCATATTATAGAATATCCTCCATTGTCTCTTGAACTATGAAAAGATCTATCATATAAATTTTCATGTCGAACTAAGTAGAATGAGCTTACACAAATACTCTTAAAAATATTTCCACATTAAAGGCTCTTACTTTTTATTAAACTACAAAAAAGTCCTCATCCATATTGAATTAAAGACACTTACCAACTTATTGCCAAAATAATAAAAACTAATATTAATCTCAATTTTTTGAACCATAGTTCAGAGTTCAAAATTTAAAGTAAAAGTGATATTGTTTGCCAATTGCCTATCTCCATGATATGGGAGAAGCGATCTTTAAGAACTATTCTTTAGCCCATACAGTTAATAAATCATTTAATGCTATCAGTTCGTCAAGAATCAACTTAATATTATGGGTCCATCAAATTCTCTTTTTTGGAAGAAAAAACTCAAATTTTTTAGACTGGATAGTTATCTGCTTTTCTATACAAAATTGGATTATATTTCTAAATAACTAATAAAATTCTGGACCCTTCAATGTTATTTATCTCAAATTTCTGCATTTAAGTTTTAATGTTAGTTGCTTTAAGATTTTTCATATGAACTACTTTTACCTAATCCCCTGCTTTTCCCTTTTCACTTCTCTATCCCTTTTACTTTCCCTTCCCTTCAAAAACTTCAAGTTTTATAAGCAAAATCTTGTTTTGTACAAAATGTTAAGGATTATCTTATCAAATAGGAAATTTACATCGATGAGGATTGAGTATGCCAAAAGAAAAAATAAAGCAATAAATTCTAAAAGAGAGAAAAAAAAAGCTACAATAAATATATCGCACACACTTGATTGCAGCAACAACAATGTTCACATCATGAACTATCCTCACCAATCAATTCTCTCTATTAGCACCTGCCATGTTAAGCTCATTACATTGGAAGTTTCTTCAGTCTTCCACTTCTAGACCAAACTCCCTCCTTTTCGTCCTCACATACATGCACACTTTTTTTCTCCATCGGTCAAACTTCAAGATTCAAATTTTTCAAAGGGTAAACCTCTCAAGTAAATGTCAATAAACAATAATTCAATTCAAGAATGACCCTCCACAATGTAGCAATCAATAAAAATACATAAAAACCATAAATTAATCACAAGCATCATAGGTTCATGCAAAATGTGCCAAAAAGAATTATCAATTTTAGCAAAGTATGAAGAAGGTCCAAAATTTCAAGTCCATCTACATATCGCCGACCATACACCCAAGAAGAAAATATAGTAGATCAGGCATGCAACAATGGATCAGAGAATTTTATATATACATATATATATATATAATGGCTTATCTATGGCTTAAGTGCATATAAGTACATGTTAATTTGCGTGATTATGAGAAATCATCAAATGGAGCATAGTATAAAAAGATCCTCTAGCTAATGTACATAGTTACCTCAACTGAGATTAAATGCATGACCCACTAAATTTGATGACTAATCAAAGAAAAAGGATACCTTTCAGTTCTTAGCATTAGATGTTTAAGAAATCCAATATGGGTGTTGACATCATACAGAGATAGGTCAAGATCTAGATCCCTCCAACTATCTTGAACTACTACAAAACCTATAAAATTAGCAAATAATATATTAAATACATATTCAATTTCTTATAATTAGCAACATAGATTACAAATTGCTAATGCCATTAAGTTGGTAGCCAAAAACAGCTAATTAGGGCAAAAATAGAGAATCCTACTGATCATCTAGTAATCCTACTGTATATAAAATATATAAGGACAAACGATAGCAACAGGCATCAAGAACAGATCTTGCAAGGGCAAAAAGAAAACATTAAGGTTGCATTTAGTATGAGGCAATCTATGTGGATTGCAAGTAATCCTGTATTTAAATTACCTTGGGCCCACCACGTTACCCTATTTGGTATCTTACTATGAAAGATAATGTGGATTGCCTTGGTAATTTAGATTACCACCAAAGTGGCTATCCACAAGGTGTCTATGTGGATTACTACCAAAGTGGTAATCTTGATTTTTTTTACAAAAATACCCTCACTCAAAATCCTAGCTTTGCCTCTATTCTCATTCTCAGTTGAACGTCAGTCATCTTTCCTCTTCTCCTTATGAAATCCTAGCACCATAGAAACCCCATGGCCATCGATATTGCTTGATTAGCCTCCACCAGTGGGTCACTGGCCCTTCCCAACCTCTGATGGCCTTCTCTCGATCGTCGATATGCCAGCGATAGGCTGATCATTTGGTATTTTGATGGATGATCGATGAAGAAGGAGCCCAAAATTGGCACTCCTCTCCTCCAAATCCTAACCGATGGTTGCCAAAAAACCTCAACCAGTAGACTGCCACCCTCTCCCTTATGCCCTCCACTGATTTCTCGATGGTTGTGCTAGCGATCAGCCAAAGGATGGGAGATTAGTGGGGGGTTTCAAACCCGGCCTCCTCTCCCAAAAAAAATTGGGTCGATGGTCAACGAAAAACCCCAGATCAGTGGACCACCGCTATCTCCCCTATTCTCTGGCAAACTTAATCCTCTCTTAACAGGGAGGATGGCTACAGGAGAGGCAAAAGGAAAGGTTGCCATCAGTCCTTTTCTTTTTTTTTAAATTTTTTTTTAAAATTT
>QRFJ01002617.1:0-51534 GCA_006176705.1 Cocos nucifera | reverse complement strand
GAGGGCAGGCATGTACCCAAGCTGGAGATGCTAGGAGTCCTTGTTGGAACAAGGACTCCATCTTCTTTTTGGATTCCAATTAGAGTTCTTTAAGACCAACTTTGATTGGTCTTAGGCGCCCTCTAAAGAGAAATCCAGGGGACTCTATTTCCCCAATCAGATTTAGATCTGATTTCACAAAGGATTGTGATTGGTTGGGAAGAAGAGGAGTTGGATCACAAGTTAGTCTATAAATAAGACCCTGCGCCCAACCTCAGATTTTGAATTGAATAAGAGTTTCCATACGCCCCAAGGCTGCCTCTCCACTCCCTTCTCCATTGCCAAACCACTTTCTCCCCTTGCTCTCCACGTCCAAAATAGGAGTTTTGGACTTTTGTTTGGTGCAATTCAAGCAAGAGAAAGGCGATCAAAAGCTAGAAGGCTGCACTGCTACAAAGGACGACTGCTGATCTTCAAAAGGAGTTTTGAAGATCCTCCAGATCAATTCAGATATGATTTTTGGAGATGTGATAGAGAAGAAGAAGATCTCTAGATCTAGCCTAAGTGGATACCGATAGAGGCCAGGCACTTGTGGGCCTAGATCCAGAAACCTTCCGCTGCATACAAGATCATCAACAGGGTAATAGGATTATCCAAATCAGATAAATTAAATTTGATTTAAATTTATCCTTATTTATTTTTATTTATTAAAATAATATTAAATCAAATCTAAAACATCTCAGATTTGGATATAGATCAAAGAAAAAATTTTTGAAATATATCTCTTTGATCTGATCAAGATCTGAACGAACGCTAGACCGATGAAATAAGATTTCCCTTTCCCGGCTGGCTATCAGAGCCACCGGTTCTAAAATATTTAGATCTGATTTTCAATCTTTTTCTAATCAAAAAATAATTGATTTAGATTTCACATGAGATGTGATCAAGATCTGAAATCAGATAAAAATTAAAATTAAATGACATTAGGATTAAGATTAGAAGATATGCATGACTAATTCTAGGAATAGAATAGTACTATAGACAGTCTTGCATGTTTTTAAATTTAAATTGATTAACCCATATTTAGATCCATTTCATTAACTATTTTTTTGATATTTAATGGTTATATAATCTAAAAAATATTAAATAAAATTATTTAATTTTAAACATCATAATGGAGATAGTGATTGATGCAGTTAGACTAGTTGTAGAATGTTTCTACATAGTTGTCTTACGTTTAGGGTGTATTGGATAAGATTCAGTTTAAATCGAATTTTTATGATTATTATGAGATAATTTTAGATCTTAAAAACATGCATTGATTCATACATGAGTATGTATGCCAAATACTGCCAATGATTCAGATCCTACTTTGTATATGAGATATATGATATAGATCTGATAACTATTTTATAGTATTGATGTTTCCTGATTAAGGCGTTCTCTGGGCCCGTCTGATCATAAGACACGAAGAAGGGTTTGAAGGCCCTCTCTTTCCATTCGATGGGGTGTTCTTATGATGTGTAGGGGTGCTGCGTGTTTTCGTCCCTTAATCAGAAATCCAAAACTTCTTTCGCAAAAACCCCTAGATCTGAAACCCTAGGATTTATTGTGGCATATTTGTTTTATAAACCCTACTTTAATTTAGAATTAAGTTTATGAAATATTAATTAGATCTAAAATAAGAATTTAGATTAATCTAAGACATATTTCTAATATTGGGTTGGGCTTGGGTAGCTAATTAGGTCTAAGCGGTGAATCAACCAAATCAACGAGTTGTTAGATGGGATCAACAATGCTTAAATTGACCTGGCCTAATAGGATTAAAGTCTAGGTTCAAGATCGAGTCACAATCACAAGACCTAATTGGCCTCGGAAGGTATCGAGTCTGGATTGTAGGCTAACCCAAATTGAGTTCTGACTCAACAATTTGGTGTCTAAGGTAAGTTTTGGCACATACGACCGACTGGTTTTAATCTGAAAGCTACTCGCCTGCATGCGTTCTTAGCGAGTTAATGGCATATTTCTTCATGGTCTCACTTACCTGGCCATATCTGTTGACACAGTTCTGAATCTGAGGTTGGTCAATAATCGAGCTAAACCATGCCACTACGGTTAGTCATAATTGTTATGACTAAGCCAAGTCTAGTTTAATGAGAACCATGAATCAATTTCTTTCTAAGAAAGATTAAGTCTGAAGGTCATTCCACCATTGTAGACGTGCGCGGGCCCTTCCCGGGGTTGATATTCTCAGACTGGATACAGTGCTTAAGTTGCACATAGGAAGAGCAATCCTCGTTCCTATTAGGCATTGGATGCTATGGGCGGAGGATGAGTTTGGGTGCAATATTTTTGGTACTGGTGAAGAAGATCAGCTTAGGAACCCAGTCTATGCAAATGATGGTCTGACTTAACTAACGAGTGGATCAATATTCCGGATACGGTGAGATTCATGAATTAGAGACCAAGTTTGGGTGACCATGATTGAGAATCATTGAACAAGAGTTGGTTCAGTCATTGGCTAACCCATCACCAATAACTGTTAGGGTGAGGTGATGAGTCAGTTGTGAGAACCGCACCACCGCATTCAGAAATCATTAATCGTGGAGATTTTTGCATCTCTACAGAGGGAGTGTAGGGATCCGAGAAAATAGTAGGAGCTAATTTGTTTAAAAATAACATTCCCTACAACAAATTGGTCAAGTCAAAATTTAGTATCTAACTAGAACTTTGACTCCTCTATAGGAAAATGTCTGCGTCCAACCCATGGCATGTTCCTAGACAACACATAGATTGATCGAACCTAATTATAAGATTGGCTTCGGAACTATAAAATTGTTTTGGTTTTCTGAGAAAGTTTAACCCATGTTTTTGGACAGGACCTCCCACCTTACCAGCCATGACCATCTGTTGAATAAGAGAAGCATCTCTAGAAAAAATAGATAGACGAAGATAATAAGGCCAGATATTACATGTTGGGCTCGATGTCCTGATGAGCTCCAGCGCCAACATGAGGATACTGGGACTGCACGCAAATGGTTGGCTCCTCCGCAGGAGATGTTTGGTGAACAGAGCCGCGCAGCCAAATATCAAGTCACGAAATGACTTTTAAGGCTAAGATGCATGATGGGCAGATCGGTCCAAGATCACTATCTGACATGATAAGGCATGGAAGAGCTTGAGAAAGCTCGGTGTGGAAGTTTGGACTTGGACCTGCCGAACGATATTATTCTACAATCTTGACTTGATCATATGGGCAATTCATATGAATTACACATGCATAAACTTCAGAATTCCTTGCCCGAATTATGAATTGCTGGTTACCACTGAGCTTTCCTATGAAAGGTTCTAAAGGCTCAGTTCTTGCTCAATGGAACAGACTTCTTCCAAAAGAAAGTCTTAATGGAAAGAAAAAGAATCTGTGAAAAAGCAAAAGATGGAAGGAGGCAAAGAAAAAGAAGGCAGAGCTCGAAGGAAGAAAGGCCGATGTCAAAGAAAAAGTTGTTTCCATTGCAACAGCGACGGCCATTGGAAGCGGAACTACCCTAACTTACCTGGCCACCCTGAAGACAAGAAAAAGGTCCTTCTGGAGGTATGCTGCTTATTGAGTCCTAAACCTTATGATTTCTATCAGGCATCCAGTTGGGTGCTTGACTCTGGTTCTTAGTGCTCATCTGTGCAACTTCTATGCAGGGTCTTGAGGATGCAGGAGGCTGAGGGATGGAGAATGATCCTACATGTGTAATGGAGCAAGAGTTACTGCAAGTAGCCATGGGAATATCCCCCTCTTCGATTACCCCTCTGGTTTAGACTTAGTTTTGAAAGACTAATTATTTTGTGCCTGGTAGCCTAGCCAGGAATTTGATTTCTTATTTCATGCTTAGCATAAGAAGGTTATGCGATACCTTCTTTAAGGACATTGTAAAAAAAAAATCCCTCTCCTTGCCAGGTTCTGGCAGGGGGACAAGCCCCCACCAGCTCTCCAATAGGTGCATGACATGTGGTCAAAAGTCAAAGTGTCAATGGTCAACGTTTGACCAGTCAAAGGTAGACTTTTGACCAAAGTCAAAGAACAAGAAATGGCAGGTGACCAAAAATGGTAGGTAATGTCTTATAAAATAAGACAACCTATTCTGACTTGGACAACCTCCAGTCAGACCATATGAAGGCCTCTGATTGAGCACAAACTCCTTTGGCTCAGACAGGATAACTTATTTATGATAGCAAAAGAAGAACGTTAGGTTCAATCGAGTGCTAGCACGATTTCCTTGAACCTAATTGAATCTCATTCAGATCAATTGAACTAGATCAGTTCAATTGATGATCACTAGATTCAAACCTTTGTTTGTGTGACCTAGTTAGGTTTAGTTCTGTATGGTAATGGGATATGTCATGATCTCTATCATCGACATCATTGAAACTCCTTTCGATGGATCAGAACTCTTCTGATTCGAACAGCTAGAATGATTGATCATCTAAATCATTCTAATTGCTCCCAAAATCCACCAGTGACACCTAGCAGTATATGGTGGCAACCCATCAGAGCTGAATGAGAACCTCTTGGTGCAGCTATCTATGTGATTAAGTTCTTCTATCTTGAGCCCCGATCAGATTAGGGTTAAGGTAAACTCGTCAAACCCTAGTTTCTGTCATATGATGTAATCATTCGATTCGAGTCCAATGTGAAAATCTAAATAGAAACTCTTTCTATTATTTCACTCTGCCATGGCCATGGACTTCTGGACTTGATTCTCATGATTATCATAGGGCTGCTCCTCTACCACCGAGGTAGATAGATTCCATCTTGATGCCATCCAGTTCCTACAATGAACATGCTATAGCCAACATACACCTCAGGATTCCATATGGCTAGGAGATCGAGTAATGGTGTAGTCAAACTATAACACCCTCAAGGTGAACTGCCGATGCACCTCAGGTCAAAGAACCAGACACACTACTGCAGCATCGAGTCAGTCATTGACGAGAAGGTAGACTCCCTAATGACTACTCGAGGTGGTCACGCTCAGTGCCCTCGTTCTCTAACGAGTACCTATACTCTCGCTCCGGTGTCTCCACACCGTAGACTCAAGACTCATCTACTAAAGAGAAGCGATTGTACACCAACCTTCCGGATCAATCACCATCCTCGTGATGATCCTATGGTCAGGAGCAATTTATGAGTTAATAATGATTATTCATGTCTTAAATTTTCAACTCTTGAAAATATGAATTATCATTACCATTAACTCAAAGGATGTATCACAGACACTAAATACACATATGTGATAGAAAATAACCCATTTATTGATTTTAGTCAAAATTATAATTTTGCCCCTAGAAGTGTATTACAAGTGTCAGCCAATTCTGGCTTCTGGGGCACATATATCTAACATCAAGTTTGGAATCAGATGTTTAATTTGGTCAAGCAGCACTCATTAGTTATAAATTCCAAAATTTTATAGCTTTTGGATCTCATCCAACATACTCAAAATTATAGTCAAGCAAAATTATTTAAGAGCTACCTGGGCCTCTTGAGTAGAAAAATTACATGTTTTTCCTCGTTTGCACGGATCTTCAATATTAACTAGTTCTTAATTCATAATTTTAGACCAAATTTCTTGAACATCTCCCATTTGATGTGGATGTTTATTAACTCCGAGCCATGAGTCTAACTCCAAGATACTCTCATTCGGAGAGTACAACGAATTCTTAAGTTTAAGAAGAGTGAGAGCAAGCTTGCTTTCAAAAGGTTTGTAAGTCCACAATTTTGTGCTCTACGATACATATAAATTGCCAAACATGCAAATAATCGATATAAAATGTCTCCAATGGGTCCTGGTCTTATCAACCATTCATTTAAATGTGATGGTACATTAATGGGACCCTAGCGAGTTAACACCTAATCATTCTAGATAGCAACTGGATAAGATCTTGCTGCCGGGCCATTAATCTTGTGGGCCTCCATAAGTGTACTGGATGGATTTGTTGCAATCTAACATCACGTGAATTGAATGATCCAGGCCGTGGGACCATCAAGGGCTTTATTGTGGATGGTTCAACAAGATCCCATTCGGAAGGTCTAGGATTTTCGACTGAGGTGGATGGTGGACCGCTAAAAGAGGATTCCACATCCTTCCTACGAATGAAGTGGATGAATGGGGTTTGGACTACTTTTTGAGATATGCGGGGGATGATCCAATGGTGTAGTTATGCCCAATCCTCATACAATGACCAAAATTCAAATCCATTTAAATCCCTTCAAATCTAGGTTGATGAATCCATTCAAGTTTGTCATCACTAATAAAAATTATGAAAAAAATTTAATTATCTAATAAAAATATTAATGATGGATTTTTATTTTTAGCAATGGAGTCTATAGCTAATGCTTTTACCAATAGCATTAGCGACAGCAAGTTTGTCATCGCTAATAGTCTACAACATCAAAACAACTAAGGAAAAAAAAATTTCTCTTCCACATTCATTCCCTCTCGTTCCCGCCTCTCATCCTCATCTTATCGGCGTCCAAACCCCCTTCACCCCCCAACCCTACTTTCCTCCCTCCCCACCCCATTCCTCCAGCATCCCACAGCCACTCTGACCCCGCCGGCCCCATCCCCACGTCGGCTCGACCCCTTGGCCTCGAGCTTGTGTTTGTCCATGCCCACGGCCGCCCCACCCTTGCCAGCCCCGACATTGCTAGACTGACTCTGCGGCTGCCCCGACCCCGTCGGCTCTGATATCCCCAGCCCAACCCCACAACCGCCCCAACTTTGCCATCCCCAATGCCGCTGGCCCAGCCCCAAGCCCACGTCCCTCCATGCTTGCATCTGCCCCGACGTCGCTGGCTCAACCCCATGGGCCCTACCCCATCGCCCCCAGCTCGTTGCCCCACCCCGCTGGCCTGACCCTATAGCCTTGACTTGCATCGTCTTCTCGTGGCCCTACCCCATCGGCCTGACTTTGCCACCCTGACCCGTGCCATCTTCCCGTGGCTCCATCCCCGCTCCATTTTTGCTGCTTGCATCCCCGAGCCATGGCCCCGGCCCTGACGGCCCTACCCCACCGTCTCGAGCCTGCAGTTCTGATCGTGCAACCCCTATGAAAGTAAAAAAATCTCTTGACTTCATTTTTCTTTCTCTATCAACAAAATCCCCACTCCATTATAATAACCTAGTATTCTACTAATGGTATAATATATCTTTCAAATCTGACAAACTTTGAACAGATACATTTTATCCAGAAGTAGAAGGACTATCTCAAAATATATATTTAGACGATGATCCTATATATTATAAAATACCATATTATAGATCAGTTTGGTTTTGGTTTTATGAATACTAGCTTTTGTCCATCTACCATATTTAAATAGTGCTCTAATGGAATTGTTCTCAAGTTGTTGTTTTTGCTAAAATAAAGAAAGAGAAATATATGAAAATTGATGAATATTTGATATAATTTTTTTCTTCTATGAATATTTGATATTTCTCTTTCTTATTATTGTAGAAATAGATGTTGTAGAGATTTTATCAAAGAAAATATTGGAAGAAATTATGAAAAAAAACTATGTCTAGGTAGACTGAAATATGGACTTGAGTTGAAAATGGTGAATATATCAGAGCATATATAAATATTATATTAAACAAAAAAAAATGAATTAAATGAAGTTGCTAGGCTTTAGGGTAGTCGAAATAAGGACAAAGATGAATCTAAAGAAGAGAATAAGTTCAATTTAGAAGCGAAGAAAATCAACTTAAAAGATAAGGAATACTTTATGTATTTATACCAAAAAAATTATGCAACTTAGGAGGATTTGCAACTGGATAGTAGTTAGTTAAAGTGAGTGTAATATACTAGAAAGAAGATCTATAAATTTTATCAATGAGTATTGACAATTGTAAGAAGAGCAGATGCAAGAAGATGATCCATCTAGATGTAGAGTCTTTTATGAAAGAGAATGAACTGTGAGAGAATTTTAGGAGAAAGAGTTATATAGAGATAATTTAATATTGTATAAAGATAATTTTAGGAAAAAGAATTTTAGGGGAAGGAGACAGCTAGGGGTGATTTTTTTTTTTTGGGTGGTGATTTTCGGGGGCAGGGGTGGGACTCTTAGAAAAGGAAAAAAAAAATCAATCTTTGTGAGAAAAGATTTTGCATTTTAATTTTTCTATCTTGATATTTTCTATATTTTTTCTTGGTTTTTCCATTCTCAGGAGTCTCAATTGGATGGTTCTTCCCCCAAGCAACAGCGGTGCTTTTTTTCCTCTTATTTTTTTTTATTTTGATTCAATAGGCAAAGATAAAGTTAACAGTAGTTCTTCTTTTTTATTATTTTTATTATTTTGTTAGTTTATTGGAGGATTCAAATGACTAAAAAGGATGGTCTATAAAGCACTTAGTAGAGCAAGATAGGGTTAACAGTATTATTTCTTATTAATTATTTTTTTATTATTTTACCAGTTTGCTCAAGAAGAAACTAAGAAAAGTGAGCTAGAAAAGATGGGTTACATTTTTTGGTTTATTTAATCATTTATTATACTTTGTACTCCTTCATTAGTTTAATGGAATGATGTCGGTGCAAATCTGGTAACTTTTAGATTTTTTGGTCCATCATATGAAAAGTCATATTTGGTTTTTTATCAAAAATGTGTCTGTGTTTAGGTAGCCTTCCACTCCATCCACTCCATCTACTCCTTTCACTCCATCCATCTTTTTCTTTTGGTTTGTTTAGTCATTCATTATACTTTGTATTCTCTCATTATTTTCTTAAAAAAATTAACTTCTCTTTCCTTGTATGGAGATGAGGTAGTATCATCATCAAAGAAAAAATATATATCAGATAATTTAACTTTAAGCAACTTATTTTTTTTTACTATAGTAATCATTTTATTTAATTATGATATGTATGTAAGTTTATAAGATGGAAATGTAATATTAACTTTTTGATTTTTAGTACAAGTGAAGAAAAGAGTTTTGAAAAAATTGATCAATGTATATGTTTCTAAAATAATATTATACATCATATATCAGGACCCGCGGCTACATGACTAGCTAGGCTCATTATTCCAGTCATCACATCAAGTAATTCTATTAGTAAACATTTTTTACTTATTTTAAGTTTTCATATTTAAAATCTTCACATATTTAGACTAAGCTTGAGTCAGGAGAAGAGATCTAGGGACTAAAAATTCAATCTAATCATCCAATTGATGAGTCAGAGGTATCTATAGTTTCATATCATCGAATGGAATGTGTAGAAATAATCTATTTGAGAATTAAAGAAGGGTATCGAAAGATACGCCTCTATATCGAAAGATACATCTTTGTATCAAAACTTATGAATAATATTTTATTTTTTTTATTTTAAAATGCTGGGAGATCTGACTCTCATCCACCAACTGCTAGAGATGAGCAGAAGGATGAGAAGGATGTTATCTATTTTTTTTTATTTATATATAATTTTAATACGTCATTATTCTATGTGCCCCAGTGGAATAGTGAGTAGTATGTCAGTAGATGGCAGAGGGCCTGATAGAATCGAGCTACCTAGTAGGATTCGATCAGGCACATGGATGGCTCCATTGGCATACATATTATGGCTGACAGACTGTTAAGAAATCTACACCAAAACTCTTCATTAGAACTATAAAAATTCTTATACATATACTTTAATTAATTTAATTTTATTATTTATTTATTGTAGATACGATAAGTGGATCATCCACTAAGCTAGCTATAGTTGTGGGAGGCCACACACCAATCTAGGAGGACTAATGATTATTTAGATTCTACATCATTATAGATTGCGGTAAGAATTTCAAATTATAATTTTTAAGTTGTTATAGGATCTGATATGTATATTAGAACTAATATATTTCTAAACTGTAAAGGTGGATTATGCGGAGTACATCATTGCACGATATGGTGATGACCTATCCACTTAGCCTACCCTTGACCTTAAGGGATGGCTTAGGATCATTGGAGGGGTGAGTAGGAGTTGGGTAATAGGATTCGGCCATAGCTTCAATCTTTTAGTGACTCAATTCTTTTTGGCATCCTCACAGACCTCGATGTTTCAGATTTAGAGCAATGCCCACGTGGAGGAGATCGTGCAAAGGCTTTTAAGCTAGTGATCTTAAAGCATCCGGAATGCCGTCCGCGATGCGATCGTAGAGGATCTTCAGGATCCATGGCTGAGCGACTAGTTGGGCTCGTTATTCCAGCCATCTTATCAGGTAATTCTATTAGTAAACTATTTTATTTATTTAAATTTTTATATTTAGAAACTTTACATATTTATGCTAGGCTTGAGTTGAAAAGAAGATCTAAGGGCTAAAAATTTAATATAACCATCTAATTGATGGGCCAGGGATGTCTATAGTTCCATATCATAGAGTGAAATATATAGAAATAATATGTTTGAGAATCGAAGAAGAGTATTGAAAGATATGCCTTCATATCGAAAGATATATCTCTATATCAAAACTTATAAATAATATTTTATTTTTCTTTATTTTAGGATGCTGGAATATCCAACTCTTATCCATCAGCTACTGAAGATGAGTAGGAGGATGAGGAGGATGTTACCTAATTTTTTTTTTTTAATTTGTATATAACTTTGATACTTGTAAAATAATATCTCAACATAAAATTATATAATTTATATTTTTAATATAATATAATTAATTTTATATTTATGATTATATTAAATAATTATTATCTTATTTTTAATAAATTTTTTAAAATATTATTATTTATTTATAGGTTTTAAATTATTTAATAATAATTTTTTTAAAAAAATTAAAAACTATTAGCGATGGTAGATTGTCGTCGCTAATAGTTTTTTAGAATTTAAAAAAATAAAAAAGATATTAGCAACAGCATTGGTAATAAAATTTTTATTGCTAATATTTTTTTTTTATTTTTTTTAAAAAAATAAAAATTATTAGCAATGGTATTAGCAACAAAAATATTATCATTAATAGATTTTTATCAGTTTAATTAATAAAAATTAAAATTTTTAGCGATGACATCTTTGTCACTAATGTCGTCGCTAATTAGTTATTAGCGATGGCAATAGTTGTCGTTGCTAATAATGATAATTAGCAATAAAAATTTTTTAGATTGAATTTTGTGATGGTATTAGCAACGGAAGGTTATTAGCGATGGTATATGGACTATTAGCGATGGCATTTAGCCATTGCTAATAGTCAGAATTCTTGTAGTGGGAGACTTCTATGCCAACTTGAATTTTTTAAGAAACATCACATCTGGAAGGCAGAAAAATAGAATTGGACTTTGGCAATTGCTACTGATAGTACTTTCTTCGTCCGAATTTTTAACTCGAGAGTAGAAAGACAAGTATTAGGAGAAAAAATGACCTCTATCAAAGTTCCTGCAAATCAACTATCATCGACTCCCTAAATGTACCATCTAGCCATTAACGTAGTGCAGCCTAAGATACAACCAAGCCAGTCCCCAAGCTCTGATTGATATCAAAAGACTTGCCTCCAAGTTTGGCAAGTTTCGACCTTTTGTCTAAGCCTAGTGATAGCTTATCCTAAAATGGTAGTAATCTCTTGCTGATGTCCAATCCCGAATGTTTGCTGAGCTTCTTGACTTTGACCTTTAGTTTAGGCTTGACAACAATAACTCTATAGTAGTTTCTATTAGAATCCGACCTCAAATGTATCCAAATCTCCAGCTAACCTTTCTTAAATCAATTTAAGTAATCCCAATGCAGTCCCAGCCAAGAAGGTCGGTGCTCATCCAGCTCTCAAGTTCGTTCGACCTTAGAATCCAAAGCGCAAGTCTAGCTCAGATAATTGACTTTCAAACTTAGTCTATCCAACCTTCGATTCCATAGGATAACTACAGTCAATGAAGCCGACTACCAAGCTCAGTTGCTTCCGACCTTTAAGTATCAGTGATAAGAAAATATATTTTCCATCAGTGCCACTACTAGATTATAGCTGTCCAATATCAGATGGTTATGATCATCCACTTTTCCTCCATAATAGAATTAGAACTGTCTGAATGATCCACTAGCAATTAGTTATAACAGTCACTGTCAATCTATCATGGCTCCATTTATAAATAAGACCCTTTAGATATGTCTTCTTCTCTGAACTATCTAACTCTTGATTATTCCATTCTTGTTTGCAAATTTCTGACTTGATCATAGGAAGGTCCACGTTGGAGCCATCCATCTCCGATCAGGATTTTATTTTGCAGGTCTCATTGACGAGATCTCAACCGACCACTCTAGCAATTTTGACGACGATCCGATTTATCCTCCAACACAACAAAAAGGAGACCCACCTAAGCTCGGCATAAATATAAGATGTCGAGCATGAGGGCAGCGATATGCTACCAGAAATATGAAGTTTTTAGACCTCGAGTGGTTAATTAGTGTGGAAATTATAATATGGAGAGAGATGTAGATAAAGTACATAAGTCTCAAAACTTGAAAAACTAGCCTCGTCTTCTTGACTTACATAGAGGCTTTCTCATGTATATGGTAGAAGGTTTGTGTCCAAAGAATCCTCCTTCCACTAAGATTTGAGTGAAAGAAAACTAAAATTAGGGAGTGATGCTTGTGCTAAAGTTGTATTGCATGTTAGGTTTGGGCTCTGCCAAAGGGGCTTAGCTTAGGTTCATTTGATCAAACCAGTAACCACTGTTAGGCTTCGCACATCTATTTATTATCTATTTATATATATTAAAATGGTAGCTTCAACCTCCATCCACCATCTCTATAAAATACATGTGTCTCCAATTGCCACGTGTGCCTGAAAAAAAAAGGTGGGGACAAGAGCATCGGGCATCATGGGCATTCCAGAGATTGGGAAAGGAGGACCTGCAAGGGGTGTGGGGCATGGGCGGAGGACCGCAGATGCGTATGGGTAGGTGGGGCATGGGGTTGGGGAGGGATCAAGCCGCAGGTGGTGGGAGGTGGCATAGAGGAGCTGTAGGTGGTCGAAAGGGTTGAGGAGAAACTATGGATGGAGGATTTGCCAGTGCATGGGGCTAGGGGGTGGGGTTGGCTGGAGAGGGGAGGTCCATGGCGACAGCCAAGGGGGGCACGGAGGAGCTGTAGGTGGCCCGGGGGGGTCATAGAAGAACTGCTAATAGAGAATCCATAGGTGTGCATGGCTACTGGGGTGGGGTTGGTCGGAGAAGGAAGTCCATGGCGGTGGTGGCCTAGACGTTGCAAGAAGAGAGGACATCGCAAGGAGGGAGGAAGGTAGTGAGGTCCTCCACCCACTCCTGCTATGTGGGCAGACAGGCAGGGTGTAGGAAGGAAAAATGAAAAAGAAGTGAAAAAAAGAGAGAGGAACTAAAAAGAAAAAAAAGAGCAAAAAGAAAAAAGATAAAAAAAGGAAGGGTGCAGGAAGGAAAAATGAAAAAGAAACAAAAAAAAGGTAAAAAGCAAAAAAGGAAGGAAAAAAAAGAAGCCAAAAGAAAAAAACAAAAAAGAAGCAAAAATGAGGTTGAGGTCTTCGAGCTGGTGTGATACAATCAATCTCAGCTAACTTATCGATAGCTAGCACTCATTTGGTTTGAATAGATTTATGATATACTTCAGCTTTATCACATACATGTATAGCAAGTTTCCTTATAATTTGAGGTTTTTTTGTACAATCAGTTCTTAATACTCGTAACTCGATTTTTTTAAAAAAAAATAACTCAACTTCTGTTATAAGTTTAGATACTAGCATGTTACCTGCACGATGTGCAGGATATCTTTTATTTAGAAAATATATAATTTAAAAAATAATATATTTTATTAATTTATAAAATATTTATTTTATTAATAAATATTTTATTAATTTGTCATCAAAAATCATTTTATTAATGCATTAGTATGCTATTTTATAAATATATTTTATTTTTAATATATTAGTAATATATGATTTTTAATAATTTTTAGATATTAATATCATAATATCATATTATAGAATATCCTCCATTGTCTCTTGAACTATGAAAAGATCTATCATATAAATTTTCATGTCGAACTAAGTAGAATGAGCTTACACAAATACTCTTAAAAATATTTCCACATTAAAGGCTCTTACTTTTTATTAAACTACAAAAAAGTCCTCATCCATATTGAATTAAAGACACTTACCAACTTATTGCCAAAATAATAAAAAC
This sequence comes from Cocos nucifera, assembly GCA_006176705.1. Taxonomy (NCBI): domain Eukaryota; kingdom Viridiplantae; phylum Streptophyta; class Magnoliopsida; order Arecales; family Arecaceae; genus Cocos; species Cocos nucifera. The sequence continues at coordinate 37,395 of QRFJ01002617.1, read as the reverse complement.
TAATATTAATCTCAATTTTTTTTTTTGAACCATAGTTCAGAGTTCAAAATTTAAAGTAAAAATGATATTGTCTGCCAATTGCCTATCTCCATGATATCGGAGAAGCGATATTTAAGAACTATTCTTTAGCCCATAGTTAATAAATCATTTAATGCTAGCAGTTCATCAAGAATCGACTTAATATTATGGGTCCATCAAATTCTCTTTTTTGGAAGAAAAAACTCAAATTTTTTAGACTGGATAGTTATCTGCTTTTCTATACAAAATTGGATTATATTTCTAAATAACTAATAAAATTTTGGACCCTTCAATGTTATTTATCTCAAATTTCTGCATTTAAGTTTTAATGTTAGTTGCTTTAAGACTTTTCATATGAACTACTTTTACCTAATCCCCTACTTTTCCCTTTTCACTTCTCTATCCCTTTTACTTTCCCTTCCCTTCAAAAACTTCAAGTTTTATAAGCAAAATCTTGTTTTGTACAAAATGTTAAGGATTATCTTGTCAAATAGGAAATTTACATCGATGAGGATTGAGTATGCCTAAAGAAAAAATAAAGCAATAAATTCTAAAAGAGAGAAAAAAAAAGCTACAATAAATATATCGCACACACTTGATTGCAGCAACAACAATGTTCACATCATGAACTATCCTCACCAATCAATTCTCTCTATTAGCACCTGCCATGTTAAGCTCATTACATTGGAAGTTTCTTCAGTCTTCCACTTCTAGACCAAACTTCCTCCTTTTCGTCCTCACATACATGCACACTTTTTTTTCTCCATTGGTCAAACTTCAAGATTCAAATTTTTCAAAGGATAAACCTCTCAAGTAAATGTCAATAAACAATAATTCAATTCAAGAATGACCCTCCACAATGTAGCAATCAATAAAAATACATAAAAACCATAAATTAATCACAAGCATCATAGGTTCATGCAAAATGTGCCAAAAAGAATTATCAATTTTAGCAAAGTATGAAGAAGGTCCAAAATTTCAAGAAGATGAGAAGGTCCAAAATTTCAAGTCCATCTACATATCGCCGACCATACACCCAAGAAGAAAATATAGTAGATCAGGCATGCAACAATGTATCAGAGAATTTTATATATACATATATATATAATGGCTTATCTATGGCTTAAGTGCATATAAGTACATGTTAATTTGCGTGATTATGAGAAATCATCAAATGGAGCACAGTATAAAAAGATCCTCTAGCTAATGTACATAGTTACCTCAACTGAGATTAAATGCATGACCCACTAAATTTGATGACTAATCAAAGAAAAAGGATACCTTTCAGTTCTTAGCATTAGATGTTTAAGAAATCCAGTATGGGTGTTGACATCATACAGAGATAGGTCAAGATCTAGATCCCTCCAACTATCTTGAACTACTACAAAACCTATAAAATTAGCAAATAATATATTAAATACATATTCAATTTCTTATAATTAGCAACATAGATTACAAATTGCTAATGCCATTAAATTGGTAGCCAAAAACAACTAATTAGGGCAAAAATAGAGAATCCAACTAATCATCCAGTAATCCTACTGTATATAAAATATATAAGGACAAACGATAGCAACAGGCATCAAGAACAGATCTTGCAAAGGCAAAAAGAAAACATTAAGGTTGCATTTAGTATGAGGCAATCTATGTGGATTACAAGTAATCCTGTATTTAAATTACTTGGGCCCACCACGTTACCCTATTTGGTATCTTACTATGAAAGATAATGTGGATTGCCTTGGTAATTTAGATTACCACCAAAGTCTCTATCCACAAGGTGTCTATGTGGATTACTACCAAAGTGGTAATCTTGTTTTTTTTACAAAAATACCCTCACTCAAAATCCTAGCTTTGCCTTTATTCTCATTCTCAGTTGAACATCAGTCATCTTTCCTCTTCTCCTTATGAAATCCTAGCACCATAGAAACCCCATGGCCATCCATATTGCTTATTAGCCTCCACCAGTGGGTCACTGGCCCTTCCCAACCTCTGATGGCCTTCTCCTGATCGCCGATATGCTAGCGATAGGCTGATCATTTGGTATTTTGATGGATGATCAACGAAGAAGGAGCCCAAAATTGGCACTCCTCTCTCCCAAATCCTAACCGATGGTTGCCAAAAAACCTTAACCAGTAGACTACTGCTCTCTCCCTTATGCCCTCCACTGATTTCTCGATGGTTGTGCTAGCGATTAGCCAAAGGATGGGAGATTAGTGAGGGGTTTCAAACCTGGCCTCCTCTCCCAAAAAAAATTGGGTTGATGGCCAACGAAAAACCCTAGAACAGTGGACCACCGCTATCTCCCCTATTCTCTGGCAAACTTAATCCTCTCTTAACAGGGAGGATGGCTACAGGAGAGGCAAAGGAAAGGTTGCCATCATTCCTTTTCTTTTTTTTTAAATTTTTTTTTAAAATTTTAGATGATTGTCGGAGATGACTCGTTGTCTTGCCATCAGCCTATCCATGTGGGTGTCGGAGATCTGGCCATCCTCATTAAATAAGGACTCTAGTGGAAGGGTGGAAACCCAACCACCGGCCACCATGATGAAAGAAAGAGGGCACTAGCCTTCTTCTTTATTTAGTAAAGGGATTATATTACTCAATAATCATTTTGCTATATCGAACATATCAATATGGATTATTAGTAATTTTATTACAAGATAACCTGTGCATTCCAAATACTGTAATGTAACATTACCAATAATTTAAAAAGTGGTAATCTATCTAACTTGTAATATGGATTGCCTGGAAATCTAATTAGGCAATGCACTAAATGCAACCTAAGTTCCTATTTTAGCCTTTCACGGAATGTCTTCTTGCTTTACATGCATTTAGTGACCACAAGAGTAAACATGAATGAACTATAATCATTTTGAAGCATCTCCTTGTTAGCCGCTTCGCTTTCCAATAAGCATTTTTCAATATGGAGGACCTTATCAAAGAACCCGTGTGCATGCAATCCCAATGCATAACCACTCTCAATCTGACCCTGATCATTGGTCAAGGAATCTATTGGTATCCATCTCTGAGCACCAAATGAGAATTCCATATGTAGACCTTGTTCCGATAGTGAAACTTGAGATCACATGGCATGATGGGCTTCAGCTTAGAAACAAATTTTGGGTCCCCATCAGATCAAGGGTAGCAGAGGAAACTGCCAGCGTCGGGCCTTCCCCATGGTGGCAAGGTAGGGAGGGGTCTCCACTTCCTCAAGGAATCCATACAATGAGGACAATCGAGTGTGAGGCTTGGAGCAGCCTAAATAAGGAGATTTTTTTTTGAGTCTTCCATGGCCACCTCTTGACAACTAGTTTGTCATGATCAAATGCCTTGACCTCCCCTTCTCATCCTCCTTTCCTCCTTCTCAATCCAAATGCTGCAACTCCCTTACAATCTCAGATACTTTTAGAGCCCCTCACTCCACCGTCCCCCACCGAGCCCAGCATCCTGTCGCCACCATGCCACCTTCCTCGCTATCATCCCCACCTCCTCAGCCCTCCTCCTCATCGTCCTTGCCCATCTCTAACATTCCCTACCTCGCCTAGCCTCTCGCTGCCACCATGCCACTTTCCTCGCCATCGTCTCCACCTCCTCCACCCTCCTCCTCATCGTCCTCTCCCTTTTTCTCCTATGGAGATAAAGTCTTTCATTGGATATTTCCTCCCCATATTTTACTCTAACTCGTGGACACGTGGTGGATGGTGCCATATAAAAAATTAAATATGTGGCAGTCAGAGGTTAACATTTTCATTTTAATATATTCTTTTAAAAAAATATATTTTTAAAAATATTTTATCTTATTAGTTTATTAACATTTATTCTATATGCATTTTAAAAATAATTAAAATAATAATAAAATATTTTATACATAATATGGTCTATAAACTATTTATTTATAAGCTATTCTTGCTTTTCTTTGTTTATCTTATCTTTTTTTTTAAGTGTATCTACGATGGTCAATTTATTTGCTCATATAAATATTTTTTTCATATGAAATTAATTTAAATTTTTTTAAACAAATTATTATTGATATTTCATGAATGTAAAAATAAAACTGGTAATACAATATGATGTTCACCATATTAATTCATTAATCTTCATTATTGTTATAAAACATCATAATATGTTTATCTATAGTCCTAACAAATTTGATAAGTTCAAAATCTTTTCTAGTTCAATATTAATATTTTTTTATTCTAATTTCTAACCAATTAATATTAATTTTTCTAAAAAATAATATTTTTTTATGTTAATAAGTAGGAGTAAATACTAATGTTTTGTATCGGTGATACATAGTTGCACTCCATCCCATCAGCAACCATCTCGCCAAGCCTTCCGATGTAAGGCCCAACTCATTAAACATGCCATATTTAAGATAAAGTAAAGGATCGTGTATGAAATTATTTATTTGACAATCTCACTTGTTTGTCACTATTTATGTATTTCCTCATATAATAAATTTTATGCCAAATTTAGCATTTTTTTTAAAGGCTAATAATTTTTATTATGATATTCTACTATTCTTCGTGCGCTCAAGAATAAAAGTAGTCAATTGCCTTAGTTGAAAAATGCTTTCATGTCTAGAATAAAGTCATTGATTGATATTACTTGAGTTGATGAATCTCTCTTCCAGCAGAACACTTCACTGTCAATCCGATCATGCATCAATGACAGACTACTAACAGTAAGAATTTCACTACCATACCCCCCATACTGACTTTCGTATAACATGCATCAGGTGCAATCAGTGTTAGATGTGTGTCCTAGAAGCCAGATTGGCTAAACACTTGTAATACACTTCTAAGAGCAATTTTATAATTTTGACTATAAATTAATAAAAGGATTATTTTCTATCACAGTGTGTATTTAAAGTGTCTGTGATACAACCTTTGAGTTAATGGTAATGATAATTCATATTTTCAAGAGTTAAAAATTTGAGACATGAATTTTCATAATTAACTCATAAACAGCTCCCGACCGTAGGATCATCATGAGGATGGTGATTGATCCGAAATGTTGGTATATGATCGCTTTCTTAAGATAGATGTATCTTGAGTCTACGATGTGGAGACACCAAAGTGAGAGTACAGGTACTTGTTAGAGAATGAGGGCACTAAGCGTGACCACCTCGAGCAGTCATAAGAAAGTCTACCTTCTCATCGATGACTGACTCGATGCTGCAGTGGTGTATCTGGTTCTTTAACCTGAGGTGCATCAGCAGTTCACCTTGAGGGTGTTATAGTTTGACTATATCATAACTTGATCTCCTAGCCATTCAGAATCCTAAGGTGTATGTTGGCTATAGCATGTTCATTGTAGGAATTAGATTGCACTAATAACGGATCTATCTACCTCGATAGATGAGGAGCAGTCCTATGATAATCATGAGATTGAGTCCTTAAGCCCATGACCATGGCAGAGTGAAGATGATAGAAAGAGTTTCTATTAGGATTTCACATTAGACTCAAATCGAATGATTAATTCATATGACAGATGTTAGGTTTGATGAGTTCATCATAACCCTAATCCAGTCGAGGCTCAAGCACACAGGTAGCTACACCAACAGATTTGCTTTCAGTTCTGATGGATTGCCACCATATCCTACTAGATGTCATTGGTGGATTTTGGAAGCAATTAGAATGATTTTGATGATCGATCATTTTAATTGTATGAATAAAAAAAGTTCTAATCCATCGAAAGGTATTTCGATGATTTTGATGATAGAGATCATGACATGTCTCATTACCATACAAAATTGAACGTAACTGGATCACACAAATAAGAGTTTGGGTCTAGATGTCATCAATAAGCTAATCCATTTTGATTGATTTGGATTAGATCCAATCAGGTTCGAGGTAATCGTGCTAGCATACGATTGAGCTTGACTTTCTCCTTTTATAATATTTCTGATTCATTGCAACTGAGTCAAATTTGATTTAACTCATTCTTGTATCTTGAATAGATTTATTTTTATCTTACTAGATCTTGTCTAGGTCAGATTAATTATAGAAATTAAATCCATTCAAAATGCAAATGGACTAGGATCAAAAGTTGACCTATTTGAGAGAATTAAGGGTCACCTGATCAGATGCTTCTAGAAAATTTTTAGAAATCCTTTTAATTTGATTTTTGGATAGTGATAGGGCTTAAGTCATGCTATGGGTGTGTCAAATTATGTGATTTGTGGTAGAGTTTTGACTAGGTTTTGATAGAGTTTGATTTGAATCAAACTCTTAAGGAAAGAGTCCTAGGTGCAATGGACTCTTCCTTATCTACTCATGTTGCTCACTTTTTGAATCAATTTTGGTGGCAAAACGAAATGGGATCTGGTGGCTTTTCATGAAGAATAATCCCTAGAGTCCCTTTGATCAAATAATTAGTGATTTGGTCAAAGAAGGACTTTAGATGGCATTAGGTTTGAGAAACCTTTCTCATGCCATTATCAAGCATCGCACAAAATATATTTTCGACATCCAAAGAAGCTAGCTCTCTAGTATCCCATACATCCTCCATCCTCTCTCTCCCTCTCTTCTACAATCCTAAAAGGTTAGGCATAAATCTGAGTTGAAGGTCCAAGATTTTTGGCACAAGATTCAGGATCTACACGACGGTGTTCGTGAGACAGACAAGCAGCCTTCTCAAATTATTTTAAAGATTCTTCAGATTAGATTCAAATCTGATCTTTGGAGAAAAGATTCATGAGAAGAAGACATCTAGATCTTGCTTGAGTGGATATCAATAGAGGATAGGCGCATGCGTGGCTCCTTCCAGAACCTCAGGATAGATCAGGATCATCGCAGGATAATCTTATTACCCAAAATAAAGGTATGAAATTAAATTAGATTTAATTTTATTTATAATTTTAATATAATATCTTTAAGATTAGATCTAAGATATCTTAGATCTAATTAGGATCATAAAAAAAAATTTTAAAATATTTTTTTAGATCTAATCAGATTTGAACGATCCTATGCAAGAAAAACAACATTTTTCCTTCAACTAGTATCAGAGACATGTTGGTAGTTCATCAGATCTATTTTAGATCTGATTTAATTTTTATTTATAATTTAATATTAAAAAATTTTAGATATCATATTAGATATAATTAGATCTAAAATTAAAAAAATTAAAAATTTTATGATTTAGATCTATAATATATGAGATGCATGACTAGACTAGGAATAGAACAGTTCTATGTGTAGTCTAGTATAATCATATTATTAAATTAATTAAATATAAGTTTAGATCTAATTTATTTTTATTTTTTTGATGTTATAATTATTGTAATTAGATCTAAAAAATAAAAAATAAAATTTTTAATTTTTATTTTATTCATATGAGATATAAAAGATGCATGCTTAGACTAGTTATAGAATTATTCTATAAAATATCTAGAATAGTTTTGTTTGATGTGATCAAACTTAAATTTTAATTTTTAGATATTATATATGATATATTAGATCTGAAAGCATGTATATTTAATTTAGTTATGATGCATGAGATGTATGCAAAATATGTATAAGTTAGATCATTAATTGTATATGCGATATATGATTTAGATCTAACTAATTTTATAGCAGAAATTATATTTCTGATTAAGACGTTCTCCTTAGCCATCCGGTCATAAGAATAAAGTAGAGTTTAAAGGTCCTCTCCTTCCATTTGATGAGGTGTTCTTATGATATGTAGGGGTACTGCATGTTCGTTCTTAATCAAAAATCAAAACTTATTTTTCTATAAAATCCTAGATCCTAAAACCCTAGAATTTTATTACATATTTTGTTCATAAACCCAAAACTTAATTAAGAATTAAGATTATGAAATTAATTAAATTTAAAAATTATGAATTTTTAGATCTAAAACATATTCATAAAATTTGGGCTTGGGTAGCTCAATTAGGTCTAGCGGTTGATCAAACTGAATCAAGAGTTGGTTAGGTGGGATCAAAGAAAGTTTAGATTTAACCAGCCTAATAGGATTAAGTCTGGGTCAAGATTGAATCATATTGAGATGTGACTCGATCAAGTCAAGACCTAATTTGGCTCCACGGTTCGAGCCTGGATTGTAGGCTAACCCAATTGATTCTGATTCGATAATTTGGTATCTAAGATAAGTCTGGTAGATACGACCGACTAGTTTTTAATTAAAAACTACTCGACCTAAATGTATTCTTATCGAGTTAATGGCATATCCCTTCCATCGGTCTCACTTATCTGGCCATTTGTGTCGATCCAGTTCTGATTCGAGGTGGCTAACAATTCAAGCCAACCCATGCCACTAGGTTAGTCATAATTGTTATGACTAAGTCAAGTCAAGTTTAAAAAGATCTAAATTAAATTTTCCTAAGAAAATATTAAGTCTAAGATCTTCCACCAGTAGATGTGTGGGCCCTTCCTGGGGTTGATTGTTCTCGACTAGATATAGTGGTTTAGTTGCACTGGAAAGATGCAACTATGTCTATTAGGCATTGGATGCTACGAGTTGGAGTATGGGTTGGGCTCAATATTTTAAATTTAGTGAGGAACTCAATTAAGAATTTAATTCATGCAAATGATGGGTTTAACTTAACTAAGGAGTTAATCAATATTTTGGACATGATGAGATTCATGAATTAGAGATCAGGTTTGGATGCACCATGATTAGAAAATCATTGGACAAGAGTTGTTCACTCATCGGTTGATCCATCACCAATAACTATTAGGTGAGGTGATGAGTCAGTCGGTGGAACTACACCACCCATTAGAAATCAATAATCATAGAGGATTACATCTCTACCAAGAAAGTGTAGGGATCCAAAAAAATAGTGGAAGCCTAATTTATTTAAAAATAATCTCTAAATAAATTGATTATGTCTAATTATAAAATCTAACTAAAAATTTTAACTCTCTATAGGAAGATGTCTACATCCAACCCACTAGCCCGCATCCTGGACACCCATAGACTGACTGAATTCAATTATAAGGATTGACTTTAGAACTTCAAAATTATTTTGGATTTTGAGAAGTTGACTCATTTTTTGGAATAGGATCCTTCCACCTTACCAGCCCATCCATTCGCTGATTAGAGAGCGATTCTTAAGAAGTGGATGGATGAAGATAACAAAGCCAGGTATTTTATATTGGGCTTGATCTCTGATGAGCTCCAGTGCTAACATAAAAATATTAAGACTAGCTGTCAAATATTGGCTCACCTGTAAGAGTTGTTTGGTGAATAGAGTCACGCAGCCAAATATCAAGTCACCAAAAGACTATTTAAGGCTCAGATGCATGCATGATGGATAGTTGGTCTAAGATCATTATTTGATCATGATCAAGGACTTAGAAGAACAAGCTCAGTATGAAGTTAGATCAGGATCTGCAGATTGATATAATTCTGTAATCCTTGACTGATGCATATGGATAGTTCATTATGAACTACCATATGCATAAACTTCAGAATACCTTGGCTGAACTTATGAACATGTTGGTTACTACTGAGCTTTCTATGAAAGATTCTAAAGGCTCAGTACTTACTGTGGAGCAGACTTTTTTAAGAGAAAGTCTTTTAGAAAGAAGAAGAAGTCCATAAAAAAATAGAAGGTGGATGGTGGAAAGAAGAAGAAGGCTGAGCTGAAGAAGAAGGCCGACAAGTGAAAATATTTTCATTGTAACACTGACGGCCATTGGAAGTGGAACTATCTTTTGTACCAGCCAGTCTGAAGAATAAGAAGGAGGCAGGTCCTTCTAGAGGTATGCTCGTTATAGAATCTAATCTTATGATTTCTTCTATATCTAATTGGGTGCTTGACTCTAGTTCTAGTGCTCACTTGTGCACTTCTATGCAGGGTCTTAAGGATAGCAGGAGGCTGAGGGATGGTGAGATGATCCAACACATCGATAATGGAGCAAGAGTTGCTATTGTAGCCATGAGAACCTACCCTCTATAATTACCACCAGGATTAGATTTAGTTCTTAGGGACTATTTTTATGTGCCTACAACAAACAGGAATTTGATTTCTATTTCATGTTTAGCACAAGAAGGCTATGTAATTAGTTTCCTGGGACCATTGTAATATTCTTTATGAAAAAATAAAATTGCAAGTAATTTTCTTATAAATGGTCTTTATTAGTTACATATTAATGTTTCTATTTTTAATATTGAGCAAAACATGAATGCCATAGGATCAAAGCGACCTAAGGATCGTCTAAATGATAGGTATCTTTGGCACCTTAGACTAGGTCATATAGCCAAAGACAGGATTAACAAATTGGAGAAATTCGAGCTATTGAGTTCATTGATTTTTGAGTCATATTCGATTTATGAATCATGCCTTCATGGCCACAGTCCTACTTGCCCTAGTACCTATTAATGCATGCGGCCCATTTAATGTGCCGGCCAGAGGCAATTATGTCTACTTCATCATCTTTATCGATGATTTGTCTAAGTATAAGTATGTGTATTTGATGCGACACAAGTCTAAAGCTTTTGAAAAGTTTGAGAAATTCAAACTTGAAGTAGAAAAACAAAAAAAAAACCCATTAAGATTCTTCGATCAAATCGAGGAGGTAGATACCTTAGTCAAAAATTTTTGGATTATTTTAAGAACAATGGCATAGTCTTTCAATGGACTCCACCTGGAACGCCTCAACTCAATGGAATTTCAGAATGGAGAAACCAGATCCTATTAGTTATGGACTGATCCATGATGAGCTTCACAGACCTTTCTGAGTTTCTTTGAGGATATAGTCTGATGACTGCTATATATTAACTGAATATGATTCCCTCAAAGACCGTTCCTACCATACCGTATGAGATATGGCATGGTAAGAAATCAAGTCTGAGTCATCTCAGAATTTGGGATTGTCCGACCCATGTCAAGAGACTATAGGCGGATAAATTAGTGTCTAGATCCTTTAGAGCTTGATTATTGAATATCCTAAAGAGTCATTAGAATATTATTTCTATCTCTTGGAAGATCATAATGTGATTGTGAGTCAACATACCATCTTTTTTGAAAAATAGCAAGATGGTGGCATAAGAAGATAAATTAGACTCGAGGAGAAAGTCTTCGATGAGAAACAAGCTAAGGAACCTATGAAATCTAATCAGATTGAGCCAACCCAGACACCTTCTCCACCTCGTAGATCGACTAGAATTCTTCGTCCTCTTGAAAGATACTTAGGTACTATATCAAAAGATGTAGAGAAAATATTCCTTATAAAAAATGAGGTTCATGGTGATAATCCCAAAACTTATGACTAGGTGATACCAGATATCGACTACGAAAAATGGTTAGAGGCAATGAGGTTAGAGATTGACTCAATGCCTTTGAACCAAGTCTAGATCTTGGTAGATCCATCTGAATGTATAGTACCTATTGGATGTAAATGGATCTTCAAGAGAAAGATAGGTGTCGATGGGAATGTAGAGACATTCAAAGTAAGGCTCGTAGCGAAAGGGTATGATCAGTACAAAGGCATTAACTATCAGGATATTTTTTTGCTAATAGCCATGCTCAAATCCATCCACACATTGCTTGCTGTTGCAACCTATTTCGATTATGAAATATGGTAGACGAACGTAAAAATAGCATTCTTAATTGGATGTCTTAAGAAAGATATCTATATGGAACAATCGCTGGATTTCACATCCAGTGATACTGATCACAAGGTCTGCAAGTTGCAAAGGTTCATATATGGACTTAAGCAAACATCTCGGAACTGGAATGCTCATTTCAATAATGTGATCAAATCATTTGGATTCATCAATAACGAGGAGGAACTATGTGTGTTCAAAAAGATCAATGGGAGCGCTGTTGTCTTTCTCGTACTATACATGGATGACATCCTTCTTATTGGGAATGGTATTCCCATATTGATCATAGTCAAAATATGGTTGTCTAAAGAATTCTTCATGAAAGACCTAGGAGAGGCATTATTTATTCTAGGAATTAAGGTCTATATAGATAGACCAAATAGGATGCTGGGTCTCTCACAGAAGATGTACATGGAGGAGGTGCTAAAGTGGTTTAGCATAAAAAAACTCCAAGAGGGGATTGGTGTCCTTTAGACATGGCATTCATCTCTCCAAGAAGATGTGTCCAAACACACTTGAGGAGATTGAATGCATGAGCAAGATCCCTTATGCTTCAGCAATAGGGAGCCTTATGTACGCCATGCTATGTACGTGATCTGATAATTGCCCATGCTATGAGTATCACGAGCAAGTATCAGTCGAATCCAGACGAAGAGCACTAGACTTCTGTGAAATGTATCCTTAAGTACTTGAGAAGGACTAAGGATATGTTTCTAGCTTTTGGTAATGGAGAACTCTAGGTCCATGGGTATACAAACTTGGATTTTATGTCTGACATAGATGATCAAAAGTTGACATCTGAAAGTCTGTTTATTTGTAATGGTGGAGCAGTCAGTTGGAAGAGTTTCAAGCTGACAGTGATAGCAGACTCCACTATGGAAGTAGAGTACATCGCTGCATTGGAGGCTACAAAGGAGGCATTTTGGTATAAGAAGTTTGCCACAGAGCTCAGAGTGATGCCATCAGATGCCATCCCTCTATTCTGCGATAACAATGGCGCCATAGCCCTAGCTAAGGAGCCAAGGTCTCACCAAAAATCCAAGCATATCAAGCGGTGATACCACCTCATCCGCGATTACCTTGAGAAGGGATACGTTGAGGTCAAGAGAGTCGACATTACAGATAATGTAGCTGACCCACTGATAAAGCCATTGAGCCAGCAGAAGATCGAAGCCCACCTTGAGAAGATGGGACTTAGATTTATAGCCAATTGGCTTCAGGTCAAGTGAAAGTTTGTTAGATGTGTGTCCTAGAAGTCAGATTGGCTAAACACTTGTAATACACTTCTAAGGGTAATTTTATAATTTTGACTATAAATTGATAAAAAAAATTATTTTCTATTATAGTATATATTTAAAGTGTCTGTGATACATCCTTTGAGTTAATGGTAATGATAATTCATATTTTCAAGAGTTGAAAATTTGAGACATGAATTTTTATAATTAACTCACAAATAGCTTCCTATCGTAGGATCATCATGAGGATGGTGATCGATCCATAAGATTGGTGTATGATCATTTTCTTAGGATAGATGTATCTTGAGTCTACGATGTGGAGACACCAGAGCAAGAATACATATACTTGTTAGAGAACGAGGGCACTGAGTATGACCACCTCAAGCAGTCATAAGGAAGTCTACCTTCTCATCGATGACTGACTCGATGCTGCAGTGGTGTGTTTGGTTCTTTGATTTGAAGTGCATCGGCAGTTTACCTTGAGGATGTTATGTTGCCTAAGGATGGCTACTCAAGAGGGAGGGTGAATTGGGTATTTCAAAAACATTTTGACTAATGTGCAGATTTGAATAATTTAAACTAAGTGATGTGCACACAATAGGTAATGAAATAAGATTGTAATGTGCAGTGAATGAAAGCAATAAAGTAAAGAATACACAATCACAAACATAAATTTTATAGCGGTTCGGTGCCAAACTCAACACCTACGTCCACACTCCAAGTATACCCCTTGGAAATTCAACTATAATTCTCAACAAAAATTACAGTTCAATTATTTTTCAGGCTCACAATCAAACCGAGTTAGTTTTTTTCTAGCTCACCAATCAAAACCATACACGATTGTTTTTCGAGCTCATAATCAATCCACTTGATTTTTTCTGGATCACAAACCAAAACCTCACAAGTGATTAGTTTTCTCTGGGCTAACAATCAACCTTGATTGGTTTTACCCTTAGCTCACCAATCAAACCAATACAACGTTCAACACAAGGCTTAGACCAATCCAAGTTTCTCATCCCAAAAAACTTGAAATAAAATATAAAATTATAATTTAAAAAAACTCTTTTGAAGCATAAGAGAAGACAATCTAAGTTGCTTTGCTTGTAAGGTTGATTTCTTCTCCTTCAATGAATGAGAGATTGTGAGGCTCCTTGATTCTCTTCACTCTTGCTCTCACTTGCTTAAGGATGTTTTGTAGTGGAAGGACAAAGGATCACTAAAAAAAATAAGTCCTCTCTTCTTTTCAGCTCACTCCTTAGCTTTCTCAAAAATACTCAATATACTTTGCCAAGCTTGTCTTTAACGCTCCAAGTATTTTCTTATATATTCCAAAGATTTTTCACTATTACAAGTCACTAACATAGGCTTCTAAAAGTGATTTAGCCATTAGAGAAGAGAAAATAGCCATTGAAAAGCTTATGGGATGAAAAAATTGTAGTTCTGAAAACTAGCCATTATAGATACTGGGTCGGCTCAGTTTTAGACTAGGTCGGCTCAGTCCCACTGGCTTAAAAATTTTACTTTTTGTGCTTTCTATCTTCTATTTCTACTAAAACTAGGTTGGCCTAGTTTGCGTGCCATGCATGTCGAAGACTGTTTGTGATCCTTTCTTCTCCAAATTAATTTATAGACTAGATTTGCCTTTTTAACTTAATTTAACCTTCATTAAAATGTTGAAAAATACTTGAAAAATTATGGGCACTTGGAATTTGAAACTGCACATCCTCATGAGCAAAGTTAGATTTTATAACTTATACACAAAACTCTTTGTCATCATCAAAATCAATCCTTGGGTCAACAAACTTTTTCTTTTTGATGATGACAAAACATTTGAGTATATGCAACTAATATGTAGTGAGTTTCTAAAAGATTATATATTTATAAAGCATGAAACTACTAAACAATAAGAACATACTTCATTCTAGTTAAGCTCAAGCATATACTCAACAATAACTCTCCATCTTTTTGACAACATCAAAAAGAATAACTCAAAAGAAGGTAATCAATAAAATCAACACAGTAATTTTTTCTTTGACAATCCAAAATCAATAAGCTCCCCCCTCATATTACAATCAATTAAGTTCAAATTTTATTCGAAACTTGCTCCCCCTTACTATATGCCAAATTTCTTAATTTTATTTCTTGCCCTTAATGAATTTTGTTTCTCGTAACCAAATTTATATCACATTATGAAAAATATAACAAGATTTTGAGTAATATGATAAATTCACTTTCTCCATTTACCAAAATTTCTCCCCCTTTTTGTCATTTAACTTGAATTTAGATTTCATAATCTCTTTTTCACTTTTTGAAAGAATCAAAAATTTATATCAAATTGAGATAAAATAATATTTCTTACCATTTTAAATTTAAACCAAACTTGGTTAGTTTCAGAAAATATATTTCAGTTAGATTTTTGAATAATATAAATCTAATGGCACTTCTCCCCATACACAAAAATATAAATCCATATACAATCATGTTTATTTCATTTTAAGTTTTCCAAATGATAATATGATATGAGGAGTTAGAGGAGCATGCTTAATTTAAAGTAAAACCTATGCTTATAACAATCAACATGATACATAGATAAGAATATATAAATTTTAGAAATTGAAGTAAAATCAATATATCCAAACATTCAAATCATAAAGTATGATCATTGTAAGCAGTAATAACTCATCAAAATCAATCAAATGTACTCTACAATTATAGTAGTTAATAACGGTACAATGAGAGAGATGTTTTCCTTTTACCAAACATCATCACCCATTTTCTCAAGTTCAAGCCATCCATCCATAATAATTAGCTCCTTTTGCTTCATTGGATGTTTGGAAAATCTACAAAACCATTTTCTAGCTTTTGGTCCCCAAGCCATCTTGGGTCCATTGAGGTTAAAGCTTATGGTTCTTTTTGGAATCTATATTTGCTTAACTAAAGCCTGACCAATTTTCTTAACATTATATTCAAAAATTTTATAGCA
The DNA here is from genome assembly GCA_006176705.1 of Cocos nucifera. Lineage (NCBI taxonomy): Eukaryota > Viridiplantae > Streptophyta > Magnoliopsida > Arecales > Arecaceae > Cocos > Cocos nucifera. The sequence continues at coordinate 21,585 of QRFJ01002617.1, read as the reverse complement.
TACTTTATTATATTTAAAAAATGTATTTGAATAATTTTCAAATGAAGCTTTGCTAAACATGTTTTTGATAAATTTTTATTTTTTTAATGAATTATAATCAATTTTTGCTTTATCAAAAATGGCTTTTTGATTATCTAAAATTGCTTGAAGCTTTTGAGATCCAATTGTAAATTTTTCGAGCATTGGCTTCAAGTTTTCAATCTCTTTTCTTAATTTTTTATTTTCTTTCATAAGAGATTTCTTTTCTTCTAACAATTTTTCTTTCTCTTCAATATAAAGCTTTGATTTTTTGAATTTTTCTTTCAATTCAATATTTTCTTCAACTAAAGATTTTTTGATTTAAAAAGTACATTCTTTTCTTTAGCCAAAAAATTATTTCTTTCAAAAGATTTTCTTTTTCACTCAAAAGATTATTCTTTACATCATCTAAAAGAAGATTTGATCTTTTAAGCTTTTTATTTTTTATCCTTAAATTTTTGTATTCATTCATTAAATCATTAAAGGCTTCATAAAATTCATCAAATATAAATTAAGAAGAGTTCTCAAAATTTACCTCATCATTATTGACCATGAGACAAAGATTTGTAGCACGTTCTTCCTCTTTCTCATTTCTCTTTTCTTTGCTTTGCTCCCCCTTAATTAATGCTTTTTTTTTCTTCTTCTTCTTTTCATCCTCATAAGCCATGAGGCATAGGTTGTTGTGAGCTTTCTTTTCTTCTTGGGAGCTTGATTCCTCTTTTTGATTTGCTCTCCCAAAAGATATTTCTAATTTCTTTCATATTTAATTTACTAAAATATATGAAGAAATTATATTAAACTCATTAATATCTAAAGAGCAATAAAGCATGTTCATGGCCTTGGCATTTAGTTGGGCCATCTCTTTATCATGCTTGATCAATGCATTATGGGTGTGTGAACCATCAACAATAATTTTTCATAAATTATAGTCATGTGCTTGTATGAATATTTTTATTCTAGCTTTTCAATAGATAAAATTTGAGGCATTAAAAAGTAAGGGTCTGTCTATGGAATGATCTTCATTAAAAGGAGATTCCATTTTGGGTTACCAATATCTTTAGCTCTTGACTATTAGGTTAACAATCAATAACAGAGCACCTGCCCTGATACCACTTGTTGCCAAGGATGGCTATCCAAGAGAAGGGATGAATTGGATATTTTAAAAACTTTTTGACTAATGTGCAGATTTGAATGATTTAAACTAAGTGATCTGCATATAATAGATAATGAAACAAGCTTTGTAATGTGCAGTGAATGAAAGCAATAAAATAAAAAATACACAATCATAAATACATAAATTTTATTGTGGTTCAGTATCAAACTCAGTACCTACGTCACTCCCCAAGTATATCCCTTAAAAATTCAACCATAATTCTCAACAAGAATTGCAGTCCGATTATTTTTTGGGCTCACAATCAAATTTAGTTGATTTTCTCTGGCTCACCAACTAAAACCATACATGATTATTTTTTGGGCTCACAATCAATCCACTTGGTTTTCACCAGATCACCAATCAAAACCTCATAAGTGATTGTTTTTCTCTGGGCTAACAATCAACCCAATTGATTTTACCCTTGGCTCACCAATCAAATCAATACAATACCAACTCAAGGCTTGGACCAACCCAAGTTTCTCATCCCAAGAAACTTGAAATAAAATATAAAATTATAATTTAAAACAAACTCTTTTGAAGCACAAGAGAAGATAATATAAGTTGCTTTGCTTGTAAGGTAGATTTCTTCTCCTTGAATGAATGAGAGATTGTGAGGCTCCTTGATTCTCTTCACTCTTGCTCTCATTTACTTGAGGATGTTTTGTAGTGGAAGGACAAAGGATCACTAAAAAAAATAACTCCTCTCTTCTTTTCAGCTCACTCCTTAGCTTTCTCAAAAATACTCAATATACTCTCTAAAGCTTATTTCTAATGCTCCAAGTATTTTCTTATATATTTCAAAGATTTTCTACTATTACAAATTATTAACATAGATTTTTGGAAGTGATCTAGCCATTGAAGAAGAGAAAATAGCCATTGGAAAGCTTGTAGGACAAAAAAGCTGCAATTCTGAAAACTATCTGTTACAGGCACTAGGCTGGCTCAGTTTTAGACTGGGTTGGTTCAGTCCCACTAGGTCGACTCAGTTTATAGCTGGGTCGGGTCAGTTCTCTGGATCTTGAAAATTTTACTTTCTATGCTTTCTATCTTCGATTTCTACTAAGACTGGGTCAGTTTAGTTTGCATGCCATGCGTATCGAAGACTATTTATGATCTTTTCTTCTCCAAATTGATTTATAGACTATATTTATCTTTTTGACTTAATTTAATCTTTATTAAAATATCAAAAAATACTTAAAAAATTATGAGCACTTAGAATTTTGAAACTGCACATCCTCATGAGCATAGTTAGATTTTATAACTTATACTCAAAACTCTTTATCATCATCAAAATCAATCTTTGGGTCAACATATTATAGTTTGACTACACCATAACTCGATCTCCTAGCCATTCAAAATTCTGAGGTGTATGTTGGCTATAGCATGTTCATTGTTGGAATTGGATTGCACTAATAGGGGATCTATCTACCTCGATAGATGAGCAGCCCTATGATAATCATGAGATTGAGTACTTAAGCCTATGGCCATGGTAGAGTAAAGATGATAGAAAGAGTTTCTATTAGGGTTTTACATTGAACTCAAATCGAATGATTAATTCATATGATGGATGTTGGGTTTGACGAGTTCACCTTAACCTTAATCTAGTCGGGGCTCAAGTTAGAAGAACCCAATCACATAGGTAGCTACACCGAGAGGTTTGCTTTTAGTTCTAATGGATTGCCATCATATACTGCTAGATGTCACTGGTAGATTTTTGGAGCAATTAGAATGATTTTGATGATCGATCATTTTAATTGTATGAATTAGAAAAGTTCTGATCCATCGAAAGATATTTCGATGATGTCAATGATAAAGATTATGATATGTCTCATTACCATACAGAACTGAACCTAACTGGGTCATACAAATAAGAGTTTAGATCTAGATGTCATCAATTGAGCTAATCCAGTTTGATTGATTTGGATTAGATCTAATCAGGTTCAAGGTAATCATGCTAGCACATGATTGAGCCTGACTTTCTCTTTCTGTAATCTTTCTGATTCATCATAACTGAGTTAAATTTGATTTAACTCATTCTTGAATCTTGAATGAGTTTATTTTCATCTAACTAGAACCTGTCCAGGTCATATTAATTGTAGAAATTAAATCCATTCATAGTGCAAATGGACTAGGGTCAAAAGTTGACCTATTTGAGAGAATTAAGGGTCACCTAATCAGATGCTTTTAAAAACTTTTTTAGATATTATTTTGATCTAATTATTGGATATGAGATAGAACTTGAGTCATTCTATGGGTGTGCCAAATTTTCTGATTTATGGTAAATATTTAACTAGGTTTTGATAGAGTTTGATTTGAATCAAAATCTTAAGGGAAGAGTCCTAAGTGCAATGAACTCTTCCTTATCTACTCATGTTGCCCAATTTTTGAATCAATTTTGGTGATAAAACTAGATAGGATCTGGTGGGTTTTCGTGGAGAATAATCTCTAGAGTTTCTTTGATCAAATAATAAGCAATTTGGTCAAAGAAAGACTCCAGATGGCATTGGGTTTGAGAAACCTTTCTCAGGCTATTATGAAGCATCACACAAAATATATTTTCCATGCCCAAAGGAGCTAGATCTCTGATATCCCACACCTCGTCTATCCTCTCTCTCCCTCTCTTCTATAAGCCTAAAAAGTTAGGCACAAATCTGAGTTGAAGGTCTAAGGTTTTTGGCAGAAGATTTAGGATCTATGCGATGGTGTTCGTGAGACGAACAAGCAGCCTTCCCAAATTATTTTGAAGGTTCTTCAAATCATATTCAAATTTGATCTTTAGAAAAATGATTCATGATGAGAAGACATCTAGATCCTGCTTGAGTAGACATCGATAGAGGCCAGGTGTGTGCGTAGCTTCTTTCAGAACCTCAGGATAGATCAGGATCATCGTAGGATAATCTGACTACCCAAAATAAAGGTACAAAATTAAATTTGATTTAATTTTATTTTTAATTTTAATATAAGATCTTTAGGATCAAATCCGAGATATCTCAGATATGATTAAGATCATAGAAATTTTTTTAAAAAATATTTCTTCAGATCTAATCAGATTTAAACGATCCTGTGCAAGAAAAATAACATTTTTCCTTTAATCAGATCACATCAAATCCCATGGTGGATAGCACCCCATGCTATCCCTTGTATTTCACCAAGTCCAAATTGTGCGCTATCCACCATGCATATCTTCAAGATTTGTCTTGGTTCACTTGGAGCTAGTTCATTCTTCCCCTTTCCTACCTTCTTGTCGCCGCCTCCTCCCTTCCCTTCATCTCCACCTACTCCTCCCTCCGTCCCCATCCCATCCCCCCTCCCCGATCCCTCCACCTCCACCATCATAATCACCTCTGTCCCATCCCCTCGTCTCCACCATAATCATCTAATGAACTCCATTATTGTGATAAAGTTCTTAGGATTATTTTATTTCAATAAAGAGAGAATTGATTGATTAATCTTTAAACTGTTCACAATCAAATGATACGTTGTTAATTAGGACAATAGCATTTATCGAGCATAGATCATTGTATGCCATATAGATTGGTTGTCCTCTTAACCAAGGAGTGTGGAGATACTAGTATGGCATACAAGTGAGATGTAAGAGTACATCATCATTGAATATGATGCAGGCTACACGAAGCTCCGCATCTAAGTCACAGCTGGAGCATACTCCATCCACCTCCGCTTTGGCTTCGATTGTCCAAGCACTACCGACACATGCTCTACCCACCGATGAGTCTCCACTAACATCCACGTCATATGATCCCATGGCTAGTAAGAGTAGATTTTTATTGTATCAATTATTTATTTATTTATTTATTTATATAGTTATTGTACACTCATATATATTTGTATAATATATTTTTATTGTAGATGCATCATCAAGTAGGATATTTCATGGTCCCACATGCATGCCGCATGTATGAAACTGCCAGTATCAGGTCATGGTAGAGTATGATCGGGAGGAAAGGCCAATCGGGACGACTGTACGGAAGATGCATTCTTTTTTTGAAGTGCTTGTGAGGTGCTCCGACATTATTCCTATTATGCCCATAGATTGGCGAGTGATGGATACTGGCATCAAGGAGCGGATAAGTGTATCTTAATTATATATATGCATGTGCTACATTTATATTATACTTGATTAGAATAATTTCATAACTGACTTTTGATAATTTTTTATAGAAAAGGTATGACTTCTCAGATCATGAGTGGATTTGAGATGTCCATCTGTAGAAGATTGGAGAGTTGTATAGAAACTATAAGGTCAAGCTCCATAAAGGGCGGTTCAGCACTGACAGGACACTCTGGAGGAGCTTATTCCTTGGATTTAGGACTATCCTTCGAGTCAGTAGGAGGGGATGGCTAGATATTAGAGGAGCTAGGAGTTTCAGGTTTAATTTATAACTTTTGAATTTTTTAAAACACTAACAATTATATTTGAATACTTTTTAAATACTTGTTACTTAAATACTTATGATTTAAATACCTTTTAGACTACCTCCCATCAGAATCAAGAGAACCAAGCGGCTCAGGAGTACACATATACTCTCGACTGTGAGTCTACGGTCAGTCATATGTATAGGAAGATAATAAATTTTGAATCTTAGTTTATAAATTAAATTAATATTTTTTTTGCATATTTCTAATAAGCTAATCGATTGTTATAGATGACAAGAGAGGGGGTGATGTCCATCCATAGTGCCATTTTTTGATCCAACCATACGGACAAGAAGGACAGGCTGATGAACATCGCAATTGAAAGAATTTTTGTAAGTACTAAGTAGATTAGTATTATTAGTATTATAGCATTTTCTATGATATTTTTTAAAATTTGTAATTATAAAAATAGTTAGATGCGCTCACGAGTGAGGGCCCGGACATCTCTAGCCTCCATAACCATCTATCTTAGGTTTTGGAGCCTGAGCACTCTGGGAGAATCTGATGCAGGCCTGGACATATGCCAATGAGCTACTAGTTTAAGGTGAGCATCTCTTCAAATGCTTCTGGGGTCGTCAGTTGGGAGTAGCTTGAGAAGGCATTGGTGCAGACAGCTCAGGCTATAGAGTGGGCTGCTTAGGCTGAGAAGCACACATCTCAACTATAGAGCATCGTGACCGCTATGGTGATGATGCTCTCCACGTATTTTGAAATTGACTTCATGGATATTCAGGATATGTTGGCCAGCATTTTAGCTCTAGCTCCTGCTCTTAGAGTTCATGCTCCATCTCCTCCCGATGATAATGACCTAGATTTAGATTTAATAGATTTTTAATGAATTTTTTAAAATATTATAATAAATTTTATTCAATAATAAAATTTAAGTATTTCAGATATATTCTTGCATTATTCTTATGTTATTGTAGATATATTTTTATGTTATATATTGAACTGCATCTATTAGATAAAAAATTAAAAATTAAAAATCTATATTTTTTTATTATTCAAAATCTATGACAGCGGTTGATAATCGCTATCGTAAACATAACAACTACTATCATAGATCACGTGCCAACCACTACCATAAACTATGACAGCAGTTATAAAATTATTGCATTAGATCTATGGTAGCGATTATATAATCGCTATCATAGATGACCTATGGTAGTGGTTATGCAACCACTGTCATATATAGAACCTGTAGCACCGGTTTAACAACCGCTGCTATAACCAATAAAGCAGTGGTTATGTAACCACTGCTATTGAAGTTATTATAGCAGTTGATGAAGCACTACTATTAACCTTATAGCAGCGGTTGATTAACCACTGTTATATACCGCTGTGATAGTTCCACATATAGCAATAGTTACTAGACTGCTGCTATACTGACCTACTACAGCAGTTGCAATAATACTGCAACAATCGCTGCCATAGATCTATGATGATGGCTTCAATGATAGCAGTTGAAAATCACTATGGTAGCCTATGGCAGCGATTTTTTAATATATGGTAGCGGTTGCAAACTGCTACCATAGCCTCTTATTATAGTAGTGATGTGCTTTCTCTCTTGAGGGGTTGTCGAATAATCTTTTTTTGAGAGAGAAATTTTATGGCCTATCCAAAGATAGTTCTTCTTGAAATTTTTCATGCTGAATCACTTTAGCACAGTATCAATGTACGTGGATTAGGACAACCCAAGCAATCTCTTAGATCTATCTCTATAAATCTTCTTTCCTAGGATGTAAGATGCTTCTTCCAAGTCCTTCATGAAGAACTATAACGATAGCCAAATCTTTATTTCTTATAATGCAGGAACCTCATTTCTGATTAGGAGAATATCATCCATATATAATACAATGAATACTATCACTAAACCATTTGCCCATTTGTATATGCAGGACTCTTCTCCGTTCTTAATGAAGCCATATGTTTTGATTGTCTTATCAAAACATATATTCTAACTTCTAGATTCTTGCTTCAATCCATAAATGGATCTATGAAGATTGCACACCTTAAACTCATCTATGGATATGAACCCTTAAAGTTATATCATATACACCTCTTCATCCAGCTCTCTATTTAGAATAACTGTATTCACATCCATTTGCCAGATTTCATAGTTCAGATGTGTTGCTATGGCAAGCATAATCTGAATGGACTAGAGCATTGCCATAAGAGAAAATATCTCATCATAGTCTATACCATAATATTGATGATATCTCTTAAAAATCAGATGAACTTTATAAGTCTCCACCTTTCCATCTATACCCCTTTTCTTTTTGAAGACCCACTTACAATCCTATAGATTTTATCCCTTTAGGTGGATCAAGTAATGTCCATACATCATTGACTTCATAGACTTTATTTTGGATTTCATGGCTTCGAGCTACTTATCAGAGTTGGATCTCTATATTACATCCATATAAGTAATTGAATCCTCATCGTTCTCATCAAGCTCGGCAGGATTACCGTCCTAAATCAGAAAATTATAGTATCTATTTGATTGATGCGGTACTCTACCAAATCACCTTAAGGGTGTGGTTACATTAGGCTCCAAATTTGATTTAGTCAAATTTGGTTTAGGTTCAGCTACTTATGTCGATTCTTCTATCTGTCAAACTTCATCAAGTTCAACTTTAGAGGCATTCCTTCCTTAAGAAACTTTTTTTTCTAAAAGGACTATCTTATTGCCGACAAATATCCTTTGTTTTTCAACAAGGTAGAAGTAATATCCTCTAGTTTTCTTAGAATATCCTATGAATAAGCATCTATCAGACCTGGATCCAAATTTATCTGTTTGCAAATATTTTACATAAGCCAAACAACCCCAAATCTTAAGATGAGAGAGTGTCGGCGTACGTCCAGTCCATATCTCATATGGAGTTTTTGCAATAGATTTGCTTAAAATATTATTCAAAATAAAACAAGTAATGTCAAGTACACAATCCCAAAAAGAAATCGACACACTTGCAAATCCTATCATGGATCGATCCATGCCCAACATGATTCGATTCCTTCTTTCTGACATCTCATTATGTTATGGTGTTCCAAGAGAGGTTCATTGAGAGAGAATCCTATTCTCTCTTTGATATGTCAAAAACTCATTGAAAATGTATTCATCTCCTTGGTATGATTGAAGAGTTTTAATACTCTTTTCAAGTTATTTTTCTACCTCATTATGATATCGTTTGAACATTTCAAATGATTCTAATTTACTCTTCATAAGATAGAGATATCCATACCTAGATAGATTGTTGGTAAATATAATGAAGTAGTAACATCTACTTCTTGCACAAGTGTTCATTGGTCTACATATATCACTATATACTAGACTCAGAACATCACTGGTCCATTCATCCTTTCCAGTAAAGGGTGACTTAATCATCTTTTCAAGAAGGTAGGACTTATAGGTCTTTAATGATTTACAATCATTAATGTTGAGTATTTTCTCTTGGACTTATCTGTTGATCCTATTCTTATTTATATGATCGAGCCAATAGTACCAATGATAGGCATCGATGATATTATCTAGTTTTGGATGTTTGTTTAACATGTATATTATACTAACAGGCTATGATAAAATATAATTACTATTTCTTAATTATCCATGTATTATTGTAATATCGTTCATAATAATATCATAATAATTTTTTTTTATTAGTAAGAAATAACCATCTTGGATCAAAAGCCCTATAGATATTATGTTCATCATAAAGGATGGACAATAGTGATAATCACTTAAAACCATATTATATATCTTGAAAACAAACTCAATAATTTCTAATGTTAGGACTAGAACATTACTTCTATTCCCAACATTCAAAAATTTTTCACCATTCTCAAACTTTCTGCTAACTTGAAATCCATGCAATGAATTGCATATATGAATTGGATTTTCGATATCCAATACCCAGGTAGTAGTATCATAAATAGAGAAATTGCTAGGTGTTATCATATCACAACCTTGATCAATAACTCCTTGCTTCTTTCTTTTGTTCGGCCTATTTGGGTCAAAAGGATAATTCCTCCTCTAGTCTGCCTAACTTGGGTTAGCAATGGACTTTCCATTCTGAAGGGGCTGAGACACCCCAACACGATGTACCTTTTGTCCAGAAGTGTCGAAAAACTCATTCAATACTTGAATCATTTTCTTCGATTAAGCATCCTAAAACTTATGATTGAACTCCTCGTTCATTGTGGCCTGCATAATGCAACGAAATATGGTGCGATCATTGAGCCACTTCTGATCAATATCTTGGATTGCACCACGAGTGTTCAGAGTAGGCTCCTTAGATTCTAGATTCGTAAGAGCATACAAGTTCCGCTTATGCTCCAGAATAACTCTTAATTTTCGATACCAATTATTGAAATTAGGTCCTATAAGCTTATCACTATCCAATAGTAAATAAAGCGATAAAACAATAGCTAGTCTTTTTAATTGAAATAAAATTAATGACCTTATCAGTAAATGAATTATTTAATCTTAAAGACTTGAACTTTAGTCTAAAGGTCTTTTCATTATTTTATACAAATTGATAGCTTCTATCTCTAATTTAAGTAATTATACTAACTCCTTAGTAGGTATTAGAATCCACATAGATTATAAATGAGCCCAAGGAAAGCTCTGGCCCATGCATGTGTATCTATAGGTAGGTTCTCTATCAATTATTTCTCTAAATAAGTTTTAGTAAATTATTTTGCCCCAGGTTTCTTTTCAATAGGCTTTGGCCTCTACTAAAGGGTCTGGTTAGGTCCAACCATTAACATGACTTGGTTCAGTGCATCAAACGAATGATGATCAGACCCGAAGAAAGCTTTGGCCAACCTAATCGCCATTCAAAGAGTGTGACCTAATCATCAAATAAAGGATGGTAATTCCAATATCTAGATGAATGTTAGATGTAAGGCACCTCCAATGTTTATCTAAATAATTGGATCCATTACCATCCACCTTAATATGAAGCTATGACTCAGTTATCTCCATAACTTTATCATTTTTAAGAATTTAATAATTTAGATAATTTAGATTATATATGATTTAAAGATAGAGAAGAGATTGACCAGTTAATCATGATCCTCCCACTGACTTCATCAAGTCAGATAAAAAAAGATCAATGATAAGTCGATCCAGGGGCACCTAAATCAATTACACTAATTTACCTAATTGATATGGGTCAGCTCGAATCATCAAGTAATCTAATCAAAATATAATTTCACTAAGATGGTCAGATAAATGAGATTGGTGAGAGGAATATGCCATTATCTCGCCATAGATGCCCTCTATGCGCGTAGCTCCTAATTAAAAACCACCGATCAAAACTGCCAAACTTATCTTAGATACCAATTGGTTAATTAGTTTCGATTGAATCCACCTAATGATCCAAGCTTAACCACTGAATCACAGTCAAGTCTATTTGGTCTAACTAAAGATATGGACTTGACCAACTATAACTATTGTATTTGATCTAGAGTGTCCTTAATCTAGTCTAAATCAATATTTGATTAGATTTGATCAACTACTTTTATTAAGTCTATTTTTTAATTTTAACCTTAGATCTAACCCAATTAATTAACCTGATTCATGCTAACTCATTGACCCATGTATTATGCAATTATCTTAGGATCTTCAATTCACAATTCTAGGTCCTAACAAACAACTCTTAATTCTTAATTAAGTGTATGGCTGACATAGATTCGGGTTTGGTGTCTCAGAACTAGTTTCTGTGCATAATAATTGAATTAATTTTAGATCTCTAATATCTCATATCATATCCAAATTAGTTCCAAAATTTTTTTTGTTGTTCATCTTTAAGGATAATAATCGTAGCGACACCCCCACACATCATAAGAATACTCCATCGAATGGAAGGAGGGGATCATGAAATCCTACTTTTCTCCTATGACCGAACGGCCATGATGATCTATCCAATTTGATTACTTTGCTACTCAGATTAAAAATCTGATTTCTAAATATAATTGCATCTATATGTACATTGATCAAAATCAATCAAGGCATGCCTTATACAGATTAATGCATAGATGATCATATCATTATCTAATCTTATTAGAATATCATCATGCATTAATTTAGATCTAAACTTTTATTTATACAACTTATAAAAAAGAAAATTCAAATCTTGATTCATAAAGAAATCTATCCAAAACCTTATATATTATGCATGCATAGGTAATTTCAGATTTACATGACGATCAAATGAATGCCTTTATTTTTGTTCAAACTAATCTGAAAACTTGTCAAAATAATTTTAGATTCAAACCTAATTCAAATACCTATTTCAAAACTGAAATACTTTCATAAAAATCTGTAAATATAGATTTAAAATAGATTATAATCAGATTTTTAATTGAACAAAAATTTGCTAAAAAATTTCTGGTAAAATAGATTTTTTAGCAGTCCTGTTTTCAAAGGCTATTTTTGATTTGATAACTAGGTCAAAACTAGATGAAAAATTTATGAGAGAATCAGATCAAGATGTACTTTGATCTCATATAAGATTCTATTAAAAAATAGATCAAAGAAATATAAAAAAAATCATGAAATCTACTATGCATACATAAAAACCTGTTTTGATACCAATTGAAAGAAAAATATGCTTCTGGTTTGCAACTAAAAGCTAGTAAAAGGTAGATAGATTTAATCTAAAAACTTTTTTATATCAAATATAAAGGATTATCTTAATTTTGTAGTAGAAAAATAAATAAAAAACTAAGACTTCTCAAGTCTGATGCTTCGCGAGATTTGAATATGCAGATCTTCTACTTCGTGTGTATGCCAAACTCAGCAAGGAGGGATGAAGATCTTCGCATGATTCATCTCTCTGATCCTAAATACTTAGGATGACCTAGAGTTTGTTGTCAACCTTAATTGAGTCATCCATATTGTATTTCAACCTTTCAAATCCATCACATGTATTATCCTCGCTAAGGCTTTCCTAAATTGAATATAGTGATACATTATCTCTAGTAGTTCGGAGGGATTAATCCCATCTTGACTCACATACAAACTTCACAAGTACTTGACTATATATAGTAACCTTTCGTTACTATATTAGAAATGTAGATAGTCTAGTACCAAAGCACGGTGAGCTGCTTGCAAGTCACTATAGTGATCTTAGGTGTGAGGGTCATTCATGCCCGTACCCTTTGTAAATGGCTTTCGACAGTCGAGCACTTAGCAGGTGAGTCACTATTTGGTGATGATATATTCTTGCATCTCACCTCTATGCCATACCAATATTACACACTCCTTGGTTATAAGGATAACCAACCAATATGACACACAATAATTTATACTCGATAAACATCATCGTCCTTATCAATGATGTAGCATTTGATCACGAATATGATTTAAGGACTAAATGATAATTTTTTTTTATTAATTTTAAATAGTCCTAAGAATTTCATCATAATATAGGAGTTCGTTAAAAGAAGAAGCACATTTATGATGAAAAAGGCTAAATAACATTTATTAATAATTAATTTATATACATTTACATAAATTAGGTCAACTGTTAATAGACTGATAATTGACTTTAGAACATAATTTTCAACTTATAAAATATCTTTTAACAAATATATATAAAAAATATAAAAATAATAAGATCATACATCATTAATTTGATAGTTGAATAATATCATCATGTATAATTTTAATAAACACATCATATATCACTAATCAACAATTCATTTTAACTGTAATTCAATAAGATAGCTTATTATTTATTGAATAACATAGTTCTGATCCAAATAATATTATTACTTTGGTACTAGACTAGAGCCGCTCATGCTCATGCTCTAGCTATGGTAGATCAAACACACATTATATTTTCATCCATGACCGACAACCACATCTTAGCCTATGGCTAACATCATAAAAGCCATGTTTCACATATGCCGGCTAGGCCAAAAACCCTTCAATTATCCATAATTCATCATCCTCATTTAATTTCGGCTCTAGATTTAGTCACAACCATGCTTCAGCCCATGGTATGCCAAAATATCTTAGCTTGTGTTTGATACGCCATGTTTTATACATGGCTGACTAATATACGTGATCTTCTTTCCCATGTTTTATATTTATTTTTTTGGTATTTCACTAATTACAACCATGCTCTAGCCCATGGTTGGTCAAACATATACTGTGCCCTAGCCTGAGGCTGATTTAGCATATACACCATATTTCTTGCATAGCCAAAATAGTAGAAACACTGCCCATGCCCAATCCATATTATTAAAAATCATAATCTAATTTTTGGCATTAAATTAGTCAGAAGTCATGCTCTAGCCTGTGGCAAGCCCAAATAATGCCGCACCCTAATCCAAGACTGACCTAGCATGTACACCATCATCGACCTGTAGTGAACCCAATGAATCTATGCTGTAATATCCCTTAGTCCACATAGGCTATGGGTTAGGTTGGCTCTAATATTATTTATAATAACTCAAGATCTTACCCAAAAAGAATAGCCAAAAGGTGTTTTGGTAAAGAATTTGAATTCTTTTCTTGATCAAGTAGGTTATTTAGGAGATCGAGGATAAGGTAACAAGTTTTTAGCCTTAAGGATTTAACTTTGAAATATGTTAATTTTGGGGATAAAATTATTTTAAGTAGGAAAGAATATAATAACCCACTAAGGAATAGAAAAAACTAAAGCCTAACCCTCCTTGCATGAATCTCAAAGCAAGGAAAAACAAAAAAATGGAACCCCACATGCTGTGCATGTGAGGTAGGGAGAAGGAAGACTCCCATTGGGAGTCTTCCTTCTTCTCCATTTTCCAGCTAGGAGAAGGGGTCTTAGGGTAGTCAAACCCAAGGATTTCATACTCTATAAAAGGATCTCTCGAGTCTTCCTCTTCTCCATTTTCCAGCTAGGAGAAGGGGTCTTAGGGTAGTCAAACCCAAGGATTTCATACTCTATAAAAGGATCTCTCCCCCTCCTAACTATCTTACCTCAAAATCTCTTTCATCGTTAGTGAGAATGCTTTGAATATTCCTTGGATTCTGCCATGTCCTTTGGTGATTCACCATTGATTTCTTGTTGGAGATGAGGTAAGGACTACATCTTCTTCTTCTTCTCTCCTTTTTCTGATTCCTAAGTTGATTCTATTGCTCATCATTAAGACCAACGATCGTCGGATTTCATGGTGAATGAATTTCTCCTATTTTACTTTATTTTCCTTCTCTTCTTTCACCATGCCACTCATCATCGCTAGACATGGGTTGTGCTCGGATGCCCAAGGGCTAGCATCGTCGGGGATTGCCAATGTTGGGGGTTGCCACTACCGCTAAGGATCGCCATTATGGGGGGAGGGTTGGATGGTCGGCCTCCTCTATTCCCTTATTTTCTATGGCAAAGGAAGGGAGAAAACAAGAAAAAGAAAAAGAAATAAAAGAAAAAAAAGAAAAGGAGAAAAAAATAGAGAGAGTTTTCTCTTTCTTTTCCTCTCTCCTCTCTCTACCTTCTCTCTCCACTTTTCCTTCCTATAAGTTTTACTTTTTCTCTTTAACATTTTCTCTCTCTAGATTGTCTCTTTTGATGGATTTCTCTCTCTAGAATTATGTCTCCCTCTAAAAGTCATTTCTCTAAGATTGATCGAGTAAAAAGATTTTTTTTTAATGATTCTAATTTGACCTTAGCAAAGAGAGTCTTGATCCACGATCATCAGACAATATGCTAGCATCCACCTTGGTTAGATTAAATTATTCTAGATTCAATTATCTATGATTTCTATTGGACCATATATACATTAGTTCATTCATAATTTGATTAATTCATCTTGATCGGATCGACCAAAATGTTGGATCGATTTTATTCTAGTTTGATTAATTTCTCTTTCCTCCAATACTCTCTCTACTTGATTTATGAAATCAGTGAAAAGTCTGAGCCCTATAGCTTTGAGTTCAAGTTGACTCAGTAGAGAGACTTCGAACCACCAATGACATCTAGCAATATGTAGTGGCAGACCAATAGGACCAAATAAGAACCCCTAGGTGTAGTTCACGTGTGATTCAGTCCCATTATCATGAGTCTTGACTTTGATGGCTGGTCATGGATAAACCGTCAAACCTCATCATTCGTCATATGAAAGATTGAATTAGCTCAAGTCTAATAGTGATTCTTATGAAAACTCTTTTCCATCAATCACACTGCTGTGGCCACAGACTTATGAACTCAGCCTCTTAAATCTCATAGAACTTCTCCTCTCTATCAAGGTTGATAGATTCCATCTAGATGCACAACCTGCAGGCAGATCAACTATCATCAACATCCACTACAAAGACTCATAGAGTTAATGTTTATGTATAGTCAAACTCTAGCAGCCTCATTGTGAGCAGTCGTGGTACCACAGGTCAAAGAACCATTCACACAACTATAGCATCACGACGATCATTGATGATTGAATAGAAATCTATGTAATCTCTCAAATAGTCATACTCAGTACTAGTTGTTCTCTAACAACTATCCATACTTGTCGCTCAGTGTCTCTATACTGTAGATCAGAGACTCATCTATCTCTAAGAAAGCAATCCATGCACCAGTCTATCCATATCGATTACTGTCCTCATGATGATCCTATAAATAGAAGCAATTTAGAAATTAATTATACATGCCTCTAATTCTTAACTTTTTGAGAATATGTATTATAAGCATTAATTTCTTGGATGATTTAAAGACACATCACACTTGAATGAAAATAAAGTTACACTTTTTATTGATCAAATCAATGTTTTAAATATAAATTTGTGTCCTAGAGAAAAATAATGTGTCATACATCTAACATTGATTATACATCAATCATTTTGTTTATGACTAAATTTGATTGGGTTTGGATTTTTAGCTTGACAAAGATGCCAGAAACTTAAACGGGGAAAGCACATGAAGACTCATATAGGTTTGAATTTAATCTCACATTAGTTATGCATCTAATAGTTTGTGAGTACTATATAGAATTAAGAAATCTAAATAACATCTTCTGACTAGTTTTATTGGATAAGATCTTGGTTTGTTATAAATAGTATCAGAGCATATCCAACCAGTTGATCGCTAGTCGATCATAGATTTATTTGTAATTAGCATTGGACCTTTATTTTAACAAGCTTGTTAGAGCTTAAATATAGATTTATGATTAGTCCCACATTATTTATACATTATGTGGATCTTATATATATATATAATCAAGAAATTTAAATAATATTTCCTTGTTAACCTTTTTAGATGAGGTTCTAACTTGTTATAACTTTTCTTGGTTAAATCGAGCTAAAAAGGGGTGGGAACAAGCCAAACCTAGCCCTAGTTGTTTATTTGGTTTGCACCCTTCTTGAGAAACCAATTTCAAATTTTCAACATAGGCACATTTAAATCAATAACGATCGTTATAATCATTATAACATTCAATAGCAGTCTCATTGGGGTCCGTTTTAACAGAACAATTGTGAGAGAAGCTGGGGTTCGGTGCTACCACTAATATTCTTCATCTGGTAGTGAAATCTCAACCGTACGATAGGTCCTAGCTTGATATTCTAGAAGATCTACAGCAATCTGAATGTGCACGAGTTGGCATAGCACACACATTCCACGTGCATAAAAGGAAGAGAGAGAAGGTTCTGATGGCTCTCCTGAATCTCGTGTAGGACCGACAGCTGGCCTGTCGCCATTTGGAAAAACACACAAAGACTCTATGTGTGGGCACCTCAAAATTGAATGCAGCTTCTATCACGTCATTTCCTGTGCATTGGTTTTGGAAGCATTCTGTATGCATGCCACATTATGCAATAAGAATTTGCTTGATGGATTGCTTTAAGCCTTTATGTGACTCTTTTGATGTACTAGCTCATATGATATGTCCTTATTCTAAAAAAATATCAGGTGGAATTCTTAAAGATAAGTATTTTATAAAATTATTTTTTTGTGCTCGATTAATGCCATATCCAAAGAATATGTGTGTCACATCAGTTGTTTCGTTCGAATCCTCACACAAAATGGTTTTTCTTACACTCTTCTAATGAATTTTTTCAACTAGATTCTTTTATTAAATAACTGGTTAATTTGAAATATGATGGCCTACATCTTCATTGAGAAGCTATGGAGATGTTTCTTCTCATCCCAAGAGATTAAATGAATGCATCAAAATGCTCCATCTTGCCAGACGTTGTGCCGAAAATGAGTGTCTTTCACTCCAAAGCAAATGCAATTTGTGCATGGTGGTACCAGCATGATGATTCCATTTGGTTACATATAAACATTTTCAAGATTAATGCACTATCCCAATATCTTATTTGCATAGGTGGCTGATTGACTCTAAAATAAAATTGAGATGGTGTGTTTGGTCCATGATTAGAATTGGAGTGGGAATCATAATGAATTGGGACAAGAATTAGCATAGCCATATATTCTAATACATTTGGTTCAGAATTAGAATCAAAATCAAAATCAAAATCAAAATTATATTTGAATACTAGAAAAAAATATAGATATTGGATTTTGAAACATTAGAGTATTCCCACTCCCTTCGAAATTAAAATCGAAATGGGACTTCCCTCCAATCAAATAGCTGAAATGTGAGCCAAGTATTTCTATTCTTATTGTAGAGTCCAACTCTCCCCACCCAAATATATTTTGAGATTGATAAGCATATCAATATTTAGTAGACTGGAAAGTTAGAGATATGAAAAAGGAGAACTAGGAGTTTATAGTCTCTTGACCTACCTGAGTTAATTGAGATATCAAAATTAGTTGATACAGTAAATATATAAGTAACTATCATTTTTAGGTCTTATTTTTAATATTTATTCATAGCAATTTTAATATATTTTCATGCAGACAAATATGTGCTAACATAAAACTCTAGGAGTTTAACTTCTAAAAAAGCATCTAAAATATCCATAATCCTACTTATCTATTTATTATGTTCATTCATTTTTCTACTTTTAGAAACTATCAATTAAAATTCCATATATATATTTTAAACAAAGAATAATGGTCAAACATTTCAAATTGATTTAATAAATTTAAAACTTTGTTCTTCATTTGACCCTTTGACTTTAATTTTAATAATTAGTGCTTAAGCAATTAAACATTTGAAGTTTAATCCTTTTACACAAAGTTAGGCTTGATCTAAATAAAAGTCTTTCTTTTGAGAAAAAAGGTTTTATTTTATTAAGTTATGGATTCAATATAACACAATCATCAAAATCCAAGGCCATGAACAAGTTAAATTACAGTTATCAAGAGGAAAAGCTCTCATTTTTCATTTTTTTTATTTTTACTAACATGTGTGTGTGTGTGTGTGAGAGAGAGAGAGAGAGAGAGAGAGAGAGAGAGAGAGAGAGAAGAGAATTCCAACCAAAAATCAAATATACTAATTTATTAGTCAAGTTACAAGACTGCATAAGCCAATTATAGAACTAGCAACATGACAACGGTATTGCAACAATCCATGCAAACTATTCCTCTATAAATAAAACAAGAGCCACACTGCTTTCCTTGCTCATTAAAATCCCAATAGATCTGAACCTTTATTGACCATTATCACCAATTCAAACACTTGGTGCAGGTGAGATTTCTCCGATTGGTTTTGATGAAGTCTTTGCAGCACAGTAAGTCTCAAGGAGGGGAGGGAATAGAGAGCCATAGAGGGGGTTAGAGGTGAATAAATCATCAAAGCAATTCTGTCTGAGGCTGTTGATAGCCTTGCAACACTCGGGGGTTAGCTGGAAGCGCCAGGTGAGCAAGGAAGACAAGATGCTGGGGGCACACCCTTTGATTGCAAAGATGGGTTTCATACAATTTTTAGACTTGGGGTCGCTCACCACAAAGGAAATCCTCTCTTCTTGTTCTAAGCTCCAGACTACTCTTGTGGTCATCGCCAAGGCGACGATCACAAGGAGGAGCATGTTTGATGAGTTAGCCATGGAGGTGGTGGTGGTGGTGGTGAACTATTGGTGATAAAGGTGGTGGATATGTTGGGAAGAGGATGAGTAAGGAGGGGATTTATCGAGAAGGGGATGGGAATGTAGTAAATATGTTTTGGAAAGAATCAGTTTTTGATTTTAATTGCATTTTATTTGCTAGAGTTTTGGTTTAGTTGTGCCATTATTTACTAGGATGTTAATATGTGTTACCATGCGTTGGTTTTTATCTTATACACTTAACTATTTATCCCTTCTACGTTATGGCTTTATGCTTGCTTTTTTTTTGTGCATGTTATGGCTTTCTGCGTTATAGCATTCCACAATATGACAATAGAGACGTTTGGAGCAAGGAGAATGTAGTACAAAATTGAGCCTACTAAACTGAATTTTATTCCTTTAAAAAAACTTAAATACTTATATTTTTCATGAGATAGAAATTTTTGAGAAGAATTTTTGAGAGATATAATCGACCCGATGAACTTGACCTACAAGAAAATTTTTGACCTGAATTGAGCTAAGCTTGATTGGGCTTGGATTTGATTAGTTTGAATTTTAAATCATTTTCAAGTTCAAGTTTTGAGATTAAGCTAAGTTAATTTATTTAATAAAGCTTAATTGAGCTCAATATTGAAATAAGTCTAATTAACTCAACTTCTCAAACTAAGTAGAAATCAACTCCAGCTAGTATCAAAATTGCATAAAAGCATTCGACCTTCAGAGCTTAGCTAAAGCTTGAATCAATGTATAATTGATCCACATAGTTACTTTAGATAACAACTATTAAATAACTATAAAATATAATTTTTAATAAAATATTAAATAAATAACTTAGATCGGTAGAGTAAGATGAGGCACCAATTCAAATCCAAATTGGCCAATATAACATCCATCCCATCCTAGAGAATGCACTCTACATCTAAATCTAACCAAACTATAATTTTTCAACCCAAAGTACATCATGCATTGGTTATGTTAGTACGGATTTGGTTTATTAGTAATTTGAGAATAGTTTGACCTATTTCTATAGGCTCTACATTAAAATTTAGGTCATTTTGTGCTTGGTTATGGAATTATCATGAAAATGTACTTGTTGGCTTTTGCCAAGTTGCTTGCATTCTAATACATAAACCATCTGAGATGTGCCAACTAATTAGACTGCATTTGGCACTGGTTTAGGTTTTGGTTTTTTTATTTTCAATTTTGATGAAAATAAAATTATTTTTAAAACTCAAAATACAAAACTTGTATGGTAATTATTTGGATGATGTTTGATTGCGAAGTTGATGGTGGTGGCAGTCTTGGCCAGACTTTTCTAGATTCAAAAAAAATGCTATACCAAATCCATAGTATGACTCATTAGTTGATACGATAACAATTGATCAATGAGTCACCAACACTTAGCGCCATCCTAACCTCCTCTCGCACACCAAGATCAAAGGTGGCATGGACCATCTCATGCCTTCCTATCTCATCCATAAAATCCACCAATCAAGTGCTAAGAACTTGAACAAATCAAGTTGTACTTTCAACCAAGAAAATCAAGAAACCATTTCTTGATTAGATCCAAGCATTTCTTGAGCAACCAACACTTGGAGCTTATTGAATCCAATTCAATCAGGTTCAATTCAGGTATATGACTTGGTTAAATCTTATCATATAAGTAAACCAAGCTCAAGAGAAAATTGGATTCAACATGGTGCTAGCAAGGTTATTTTGAACCCAATAAGATTTTTCTAAATCCAAACTAAGTTGCGCTTCATAAGCCCAATTTTTCAATCCAGGTCTACTCCTTTTGTTGTATGACCCCATATGTTTAATTCTATTTGTTAGTAAGATATACAATGATCTCTATCATAGGTATCATTGAAATTTCTTTCAATGAGTTGGAATAATTTCACTCTCACTCAATAAGAATCATCGATCCAAAATGATCCTAGTGAGCTCTTACAATCCACAGTTTGATCATGATTAAATAAAAGTATTATGATCAGATCGATTTGAACCATAGGATGTGACTACCATTTTTTCTTAGTTATTCATATCCTTT
>QRFJ01002616.1:179149-240242 GCA_006176705.1 Cocos nucifera | reverse complement strand
TTTTTAACTCTTGAAAATATGAATTATCATTACCATTAACTCAAAGGATGTATCATAGACACTAAATACACAGGTGTGATAGAAAATAACCCATTTCATTAATTATAGTCAAAATTACAATTTTTCCCCTAGAAGTGTATTACAAGTGTCAGCCAATTCTGGCTTCTAGGGCACATATATCTAACAATCTCCCACTTGTCCTAAAGCCAATTGGCTACAAGTCTAAGTCCCATCTTCTCAAGGTGGGCTTCGATCTTCTGCTGGCCCAACGGCTTTGTAAGTGGGTCTGCCACATTATCTGCGGAGTTGACTCTCTTGACCTCAACGTAACCTTTCTAAAGGTAATCGTGGATGGGGTGGTATCACCGTTTGCTAGGAACTCTTCCAGCACAAACAGTCTGCCAGATGTTGACTTTCGATCATCTATATCGGACATGAAATTCGAGTCTGTGTATCCCTGAACTTGGAGTTCTCCGTTACCAAAGACCAACATCATATCCTTAGTTCTTCTCAAGTACTTAAGGATACATTTCATAGAAGTCCAGTGTTCTTCACCTGGATTTGACTGATATCTGCTTGTGACACTCACAGCATGGGCTATATCAG
Organism: Cocos nucifera; assembly: GCA_006176705.1. NCBI lineage: Eukaryota > Viridiplantae > Streptophyta > Magnoliopsida > Arecales > Arecaceae > Cocos > Cocos nucifera. The sequence continues at coordinate 239,636 of QRFJ01002616.1, read as the reverse complement.
GTTGTGTACATAGCATGGCATACATGAGGCTCCCTATTGCAGAAGCATAAGGGATCTTGCTCATGCGTTCTATTTCCTCAGGTGTGCTGGGGCACATCTTCTTGGAAAGATGAATACCATGTCTGAAGGGTATTAATCCCCTCTTAGAGGTTTCCATACTAAACCTCTTTAGTACTTCCTCTATGTACATCTTCTGTGAAAGTCCTAGCATCCTATTCGGTCTATCCCTATAGACCTTAATTCCTAGAATAAAGGATGCTTCACCTAGGTCTTTCATGGAGAATTCCTTGGACAACCACATCTTGACTGATGTCAACATGGGAATATCATTCCCAATAAGGAGGATGTCATCCACGTACAATACGAGGAAGACAACAGCGCTCCCACTGACCCTTTTTGAAAACACATGGTTCCTCTTCGTTTTTGATGAAACCAAACTTTTTGATCACATCATTGAAACGAGTGTTCCAGCTCCGAGATGCTTGCTTAAGTCCATATATGGACCTTTGCAGCTTGCAAACCTTGTGATCAGTATCACTGGATGTGAAACCTAGTGGCTGTTCCATATAGATATCTTCCTCAAGATATCCATTTAGGAATGCCGTTTTCACGTCCATTTGCCATATTTCATAATCGAAATAGGCTGCAACAGCAAGCAATGTGCGGATGGATTTTAGCATAGCTACCGGAGAAAAGGTATCCTGATAGTCAATGCCTTCGCGTTGACTATAACCTTTTGCCACCAGTCTAGCCTTGAATGTCTCCACATTCCCATCTGCACCAATCTTTCTCTTGAAGATCCATTTACACCCAATAGGTACTATACCTTCTGGTGGATCTACCAAGGTCCAGACTTGGTTTGAGTGCATCGAGTCAATCTCTGACTTCATTGCCTCAAGCCATTTCTCGGAGTCGATATCTGATATCGCCTCGTTGTAGGTTTTGGGATCATCACCATGAGCACCATTACCTATGAGGAACATTTCCTCTACGTCCTCTGAAATAATACCTAAGTATCTTTCAGGGGGACGGGAAACTCTTTCCGATCTACGAGGTGGAGGAGGTAGTGTTCTTATTGGCTCAACCTGATTTGGTTCCACTTGGTCCTTAGCTCGTTCTGCTTGTGAGACTTTCTCATCAAGCTTGATCTGTTTTCCAATGCCGCTATCTTGAATAAACTATTTTTCAAGAAAGATGGCATGTCGACTCACAATCACATTGTGGTCTTCTGGAATGTAGAAATAGTATCCTAATGACTCTTTAGGATATCCTATGAATCGAGCTCTAAAGGACCTAAACTCTAACTTGTCCGCTTGTTGTCTTTTGACATGAGCTGGACAACCCCAAATTCTGAGATGACTCAGACTTGGTTTCTTACCGTGCCATATCTCATACGGTGTGGTAGGAACGGTTTTAGAGGGAACCCTATTCAGTAAATAGATTGAAGTTAATAATGAATGTCCCCAAAGAAAATCTGGGAGGTCTGTGAAGCTCATCATGGATCGAACCATATCCAATAGAGTCCGATTTCTCCATTCTGAAACCCCGTTGAGTTGAGGTGTTCCTGGTGGAGTCCATTGAGAGACTATGCCATTTTCCTTAAGATAGTCTAGGAATTCCCGGCTAAGGTATTCACCTCCTCGATCTGATCGAAGAACCTTAATGGGTTTTCCAGTTTGTTTTTCTACTTCATGTCTGAATTCTTTGAACTTTTCAAAAGCTTCAGACTTGTGTCTCATAAGATACACATACCCATACCTAGACAGATCATCGGTAAAGGTAATGAAGTAGACAAAATTGCCTCTAGCCGGCACATCAAATGGGCCGCACACATCAGTATGTACTAGGGCAAGGAGATCTGTGGCCCTCTCCCCATGTCCAACAAAAGGGAGTTTAGTCATTTTGCCTTGAAGACAAGATTCACAAGTTGGATATGACTCAAAAGTCAATGGACTCAATAGCCCATTTTTCTCCAATTTGTTGATCCTATCTTCTGCTATATGACCTAATCTCAGGTGCCATAGATATCTGTCGTTTGGACTATCCCTAGGTCGTTTGGCATTCACGTTTTGCTCGATAGTTAAAACAGGTACATCAATATGTAGCTGATAAAGACCATTAACAAGGAAACCATTTGCAATTTTATTTCTTTCATAAAGAATGTTACAATGGTCCTTAAAGAAGGTGATCACATAACCTTCTTGTGCTAAGCATGAAACAGAAATCAAATTCCTGCTAGCTGCAGGCACATAATAACAGTCTTTTAAAACTAAGTCTAAACCAGATGGTAATCGAAGAGGGTATGTTCCCACGGCTACTGCAGCAACTCTTGCTCCATTACCGATGCGTAGGATCATGTCTCCATCCCTCAGCCTCCTGCTATCCTCAAGACCCTGCATAGAAGTGCACAGATGAGCACTAGAACCAGAGTCAAGCACCCAACTGGATGCAGAAGAAACCGTAAGGTTAGACTCAATAACGAGCATACCTCCAGAAGGACCTTCCTTCTTGTTCTTCAGGGTGGCCAGGTAAGTAGGGCAGTTCCGCTTCCAATGGCCGTCGCTGTTGCAATGGAAACACTTTCCTTTGCCATCGACCTTCTTCTTCGGCTCTGCCTTCTTCTTCTTTGATCCTTCCACCTTTTGCTTTTTCACAGACTTCTTTTTCTTTCCATAAGACTTTCTTTTGGAAGAAGTCCGTTCCATAGCAAGAACTGAGCCTTTAGAACCTTTCATAGAAAGCTCAGCGGTAACCAGCATATTCATTAATTCGGCCAAGGAATTCTGAAGTTTATGCATGTGGTAATTCATGATGAATTGCCCATATGCATCAGTCAAGGATTGCAGAATAATATCGTTCTGCAGGTCCAAGTCCAACTTCACACCGAGCTTCTCAAGCTCTTCCATGTCCTTGATCATTGTCAGACAGTGATCTTGGACTGACTGCCCATCACGCATCTTAGCCTTAAAAAGTCATTTTGTGACTTGATATTTGGCTGCGCGACTCTGTTCACCAAACATCTCCTGCAGGTGAGCCAACATTTGGCGAGCAGTCCCGATATCTTCATGTTGGCGCTGGAGCTCATCAGACATCGAGCCCAACATGTAATATCTGGCCTTATTATCTTCGTCTATCCATTTTTCCAGAGACGCTCTCTGTTCAACAGGATGGACGGGCTGGTAAGGTGGGAGGGTCCTGGTCCAAAACATGGGTTAACTTCTCAGAACCCAAAATAATTTTGTAGTTCCTGAGCCAATCTTTATAATTGGGTCCGGTCAGTCTATGTGTGTCCAGGATACGTGCCAATGGGTTGGACGCAGACATTTTCCTGTAGAGAGTCAAAGATTCTAGTTAGATACTGTAATTTTGACTTGACCAATTTGTTTAGAGATTTTATTTTTAAACAAATTAGCTCCCACTATTTTCTCGGATCCCTACACTCCCTCTGTAGAGATGCAAAAATCTCCATGATTAATGATTTCTAGTGGGTGGTGCGGTCTCACCAACTGACTCATCACCTCACCTAACAGTTATTGGTGATGGGTTAGCCAATGAGTGAACAACTCTTGTTCAATGATTCTCTAATCATGGTGCACCCAAACTTGGTCTCTAATTCATGAATCTCACCGTATCCGGAATATTGATCCACTCCTTAGTTAAGTCAGACCCACCATTTGCATAGACTGGATTCCTAATTGAGTCTCTCACCGTATCCAAAATATTGAGCCCAACTCATCCTCCAGCCCATAGCATCCAATGCCTAATAGACATGGTTGCATCTTCCCGGTGCAACTGAGCCACTGTATCCAGCCGAGAACAATCAACCCCGGGAAGGGCCCGCACATCTACAATGGTGGAAGACCTCAGAGACTTAATCTTTTCTTAGGAAGAATTGATTCAGGTCTCATTAAACTAGACTTGTCATAGTCATAACAATTATGACTAACCTAGTGGCATGGGTTAGCTCGGATTATTGACCACCTCAGAATCAGAACTGTGTCAACAGATATGGCCAGGTAAGTGAGATCGGTGGAAGGAATATGCCATTAACTCGTACAAGAACGCATTCAGGTCGAGTAGCTTCCAATTAAAAACCAGTCGGTCGTATGTGCCAAACTTACCTTAGACACCAAATTGTTGAGTCAGAACCAATTGGGTTAGCCTACAATCCAGACTCTAACCTCTGAGCCTAATTAGGTCTTGCTTGGTCGTGACTCGATCTTGACCCAGACTTAATCCTATTAGGCTGGTCAATTTAAGCATTGTTGATCCCATCTAACCAACTCTTGATTCGGTTTGATCAACCGCTTAGACCTAATTGAGCTACCCAAGCCCGAACCCAGTATTATGAATATGTCTTAGATCTAAAATTCTCAATTTTAGACCTAATTAATATTTCATAATCTTAATTCTTAATTAAGTAGGGTTCATAAACAAAATATGCACAATAAATCCTAGGGTTTCAGGATCTAGGGTTTTGCAGAAAGTAAGTTTTGGATTTCTGATTAAGGACGAACACGCAGCACCCCTACACATCATAAGAACACCCCATCGGATGGGAAGGAGAGGGCCTTTAAACCCTTCTTCATTCTTATGACCGGACGGCCAAGAGGAACGCCTTAATCAGGAACATGTAAATACTACAAAACAGTTATTAGATCTATATCATATATCTCATATACAAATTAGATCTAATCATGGCATATTTTGCATACATCTCATGTATCGAATCATGCATATTTTCAGATCTAAATTATCTCATAATAATCTAAAAAATTAGATTTAAATTGATCTAATCAAAATAAATTCTAATCTAGATAATTATGTAGAACTATTCTACAACTAGTCTAGACATGCATCAATCATATCTCATATGATGTTTAAAATTAAATAATTTTTATTTACTATTTTTTAGATGTTATTATAATAATTATAATATCAAAAAATAGTAAATAAATAGATCTAAAATATGATTTAATCAAATTAAATTAAAACATGCAAGACTATTCTATAGAACTATTCTATTTTAGAACTAGTCATGCATATTTTCTAATCTTAGATCCAAATCATTTAATTTTAATTTTTCTGATTTTAGATCTGATCACATCTCATGTGACATCTGAAATCACTTTATTTTTAATTAAAATAAATTTAAAATCAGATCTAAACACTTTAGAACCTGGCTCTGATACCAGTTGAAGGGAAAATCCTGATTTCCCGGTCCAGGTTCGTTCAGATCTGATCAGATCAAGAGATATATTTCAAAAATTTTCTCTTTGATCTAAATTAGATCTTGATATGTTTTAGATCTGATTCTTATTATTTTAATAAATAAAATAAAATAAGATAAATTAAATCAAATTTAATTTACCTGATTTGGGTAATCCTATTACCCTGTAGATGATCCTGATTGCAGCGGAAGGTTCTGGATCTTAGCCACGCAAGCGCCTGGCCTCTACCGGTATCCACTCGGGTTGGATCTAGAGATCCTCTTCTTCTCTATCACACCTCCAAAAATCAGATCTGGATCTGATCTGGAGGATCTTCAAAACTCTTTTGAAGATCTGCAGTCGTCCTTTTGCAGCAGCGCAGCCTTCTTGATTTTGATCGCCTTTCCTTGATCTGAATCGCACCAACCTAAGTCCAAAACACCTTTTGGACGTGGAGAGCAAGGGGAGAAGAAGCTATGGCGTGGAGAAGGAGGGGAGAGGCAGCCTTGGGGCGTGGGGTTTCTCAATTGCATTCGCTTAGGATTAGGGTTGGGCGCAGGGTCTTATTTATAGACCTCTTGTGATCCAACTCCTCTTCCTCTCAACCAATCACAACCCTTTGTGAAATCAGATCTAAATCTGATTGGTTGGAATAGAGACCCCTGGATTCCTTCCTTAGAGGGTGCCTAAGACCAGTCAAACTAGGATTCTTAGTAGAACTCTGATTGGAATCCAAAAGGGAGGTGGAGTCCTTGTCCAACAAGGACTCCTAGGCGCCTCCTACTTGGGCTCACGCCACCCTTGGCGTGCGCCCTTCTCCTTGCCAGGTTCTGGCAGGGGGACAGGCCCCCACCAGCTCTCCAATAAGGTGCATGACATGTGGTCAAAAGTCAAAGGATGAATGGTCAACGTTTGACCAGTCAAAGGTAGACTTTTGACCAAAGTCAAAGAACAAGAAATGGCAGGTGACCAAAAATGGCAGGTAATGTCTTACAAATAAGACAATCTATTCTGACTTGGACAACCTCCAGTCAGACCATATGAAGGCCTCTGATTGAGCACAAACTCCTTTGGCTCAGTCAGGACAACTTATTTGTGATAGTAAAAGAAGAACATTAGGTTCAATCGAGTGCTAGCACGATTTTCTTGAACCTAATTGAATCTCATTCAGATCAATTGAACTAGATCAGTTCAATTAATGATCACCAGATTCAAACCCTTGTTTGTGTGACCCAGTTAGGTTCAGTTCTGTATGGTAATGGGATATGTCATGATCTCTATCATAGACATCATCGAAACTCCTTTCGATGGATCAGAAACTCTTCTGATTCGAGACAGCTAGAATGATCGATCATCTAAATCATTCTAATTGCTCCCAAAATCCACCAGTGACACCTAGCCAGTATATGGTGGCAACCCATCAGAGCTGAATGCGAACCTCTTGGTGCAGCTACCTTGTGTGATTCAAGTTCTTCTATCTTGAGCCCCGATCAGATTAGGGTTAAGGTGAAACTCGTCAAACCCTAGTCTTCTGTCATATGATGTTAATCATTCGATTCGAAGTCCGAATGTGAAAATCTAAATAGAAACTCTTTCTATTATTTCACTTTCTATCCATGGCCATGGGGCTTTCTGGACTTGATTCTCATGATCATCATAGGGCTACTCCTCTACCACCGAGGTAGATAGATTCCCATCTTGATGCAATCCAATTCCTACAATGAACATGCTATAGCCAACATACACCTCAGGGTTCCATAATGGCTAGGAGATCGAGTAATGGTGTAGTCAAACTATAACACCCTCAAGGTGAACTGTCCGATGCATCTCAGGTCAAAGAACCAGACACACTACTTGCAGCATTCGAAGTCAGTCATTGACGAGAAGGTAGACTTCCCTAATGACTACTCGAGGTGGTCACGCTCAGTGCCCTCGTTCTCTAACGAGTACCTGTACTCTCGCTCGGTGTCTCCACACCGTAGACTCAAGACTCATCTACTAAAGAGAAAGCGATTCGTACACCAACCTTCTCGGATCAATCACCATCCTCGATGATGATCCTATGGTCTGGGAGCATGTTTATGAGTTAATAATGATTATTCATTGTCTTAAATTTTCAACTCTTGAAAATATGAAATTATCATTATCCATTAACTCAAAGGATGTATCACAGACACTAAATACACATATGTGTGATAGAAAATAACCCATTTTATTATTTATAGTTAAAATTATAATTTTGCCCATAGAAGTGTATTACAAGTGTTAGCCAATTCTGACTTCTAGGGCACATATATCTAACATGATGCGGTCCCACCAACTGACTCATCACCTCACCTAACAGTTATTGATGATGGGTTAGCTAATGAGTGAACAACTCTTATTTAATGATTCTCCAATCATGGTGCATCCAAACTTGGTCTCTAATTCATAAATCTCATCGTGCTCGAAATATTGATCCACTTCTTAGTTAAGTCAGACCCACCATTTGCATAGATTGGATTTCTAATTGAGTCTCTCACCATATTTGGAATATTGAGCTCAATCCATCCTCCAGCCTGTAGCATCCAATGCCTAATAGATATGGTTGCGTCTTCTCAGTGCAACTGAGCCACTATAACCAGTCGAGAACAATCAACCCCGAAAAGGGCCCGCACATCTACAATGGTGGAAGACCTCAGACTTAATCTTTTCTTTAGGGAGAATTTGATTTAGGTCTCATTAAACTAGACTTGTCATAGTCATAACAATTATGACTAACCTAGTGGCATGGGTTAGCTCGGATTATTGACCACCTCAGATCAGAACTGTAGTCAACAAGATATGGCCAGGTAAGTGAGACCGGTGGAAGGAATATGCCATTAACTCGATACAAGAACGCATTCAGGTCGAGTAGCTTCCAATTAAAAATCAGTCGATCGTATATGCCAAACTTACCTTAGACACCAAATTATTGAGCCAGAACCAATTGGGTTAGCCTACAATCCAGACTCTAACCTCTGAGCCTAATTAGGTCTTGCTTGATCGTCACTTACGTGACTCGATCTTGACCCAGACTTAATCCTATTAGGCTGGTCAATTTAAGCATTGTTGATCCCATCTAACCAACTCTTGATTCGGTTTGATCAACCGCTTAGACCTAATTGAGCTACCCAAGCCCAAACCCAGTATTATGAATATGTCTTAGATCTAAAATTCTCAATTTTAGATCTAATTGATATTCCATAATCTTAATTTTTAATTAAGTAGGGTTCATAAACAAAATATGCACAATAAATCCTAGGGTTTCAGGATCTAGGGTTTTGCAGAAAGTAAGTTTTGGGTTTCTGATTAAGGACGAACATGCAGCACCCCTACACATCATAAGAACACCCCATCGAATGAAAAGAGAGGGCCTTTAAATCCTTCTTCATTCTTATGACCGGACGGCCAAGAGGAACGCCTTAATCAGGAACATGCAATACTACAAAACAGTTTTAGATCTATATCATATATCTCATATACAAATTAGATCTAATCATGGCATATTTTGCATACATCTCATGTATCGAATCATGCATATTTTTAGATCTAAATTATCTCATAATAATCTAAAAAATTAGATTTAAATTGATCTAATCAAAATAAATTCTAATCTAGATAATTATGTAGAACTATTCTACAACTAGTCTAGACATGCATCAATCATATCTCATATGATGTTTAAAATTAAATAATTTTTATTTGCTATTTTTTAGATGTTATTATAACCATTATAATATCAAAAAATAGTAAATAAATAAATCTAAAATATGATTTAATCAAATTAAATTGAAAACATGCAAGACTATTCTATAGAACTATTCTATTTTAGAACTAGTCATGCATATTTTCTAATCTTAGATCCTAATCATTTAATTTTAATTTTTTTCTGATTTTAGATCTGATCACATCTCATGTGACATCTAAAATCATTTATTTTTTGATTAAAATAAATTTAAAATCAGATCTAAATACTTTTAGAACCTTGGCTCTGATACCAGTTGAAGAAAAATCCTGATTTTCCGGTCCAGGTTCGTTCAGGTCTGATCAGATCAAGAGATATATTTCAAAAATTTTTTCTCTTGATCTCAATCAGATCTTGATATATTTTAGATCTGATTATTATTATTTTAGAAATTAAAATAAAATTAAATAAATTAAATTAAATTTAACTTACCTTGATATGGGTAATCCTATTATCCGTTGATGATCCTGTATGCAGCAGAAGGTTCTGGATCTAGCCATGCAAGTGCCTGGCCTCTATCGGTATCCACTCAGGCTGGATCTAGAGATCCTCTTCTTCTCTATCACATCTCCAAAAATCAGATCTGGATCTGATCTGGAGGATCTTCAAAACTCCTTTTGAAGATCAGCAGTCGTCCTTTGCAGCAGCGCAGCCTTCTAGCTTTTACTCGCCTTTCTCTTGTCTAGATTGCACCAACCAAGGTCCAAAACCCTTTTGGACATGGAGAGGAGAGGGAGAAGGTGGTTTGGCATGGAGGAAGAGGGGAGAGGCAGCCTTGGGGTGTGGGGAATTATGATTCCTTTCAATCACTTCCAATCACAATCTGGGTTGGGCGTAGGGTCTTATTTATAGACTAAGCATGATCCAACTCCTCTTCTTCCCAACCAATCACAACTCTTTGTGAAATCAGATCTAAATCTGATTGGTGGGAATAGAGTCCCTGGATTCCTCCTTAGAGGGTGCCTAAGACCAGTCAAAGTTGGTTCTTAGGAGAACTCTAATTGAAATCCAAAAAGGAGATGGAGTCCCTGTCCAACAGGGACTCCTAGGCACCTCCAACTTGGGCACATGCCTAGGGTGGCGTGCGCCCTCCTCCTTGCTAGGTTTTGGTAGGGAGACAAGCCCCCACCAGCTCTCCAATAGGTGCATGACATGTGGTCAAAAGTCAAAGTATCAATGGTCAACATTTGACCAGTCAAAGGTAGACTTTTGACCAAAGTCAAAGAACAAGAAATGGCAGGTGACCAAAAATGGCAGGTAATGTCTTACAAAATAAGACAACCTTTTCTAACTTGGACAACCTCTAGTCAGACCATATGAAGGCCTCTGATTGAGCACAAACTCCTTTGGCTCAGTCAGGACAACTTATTTATGATAGCAAAAGAAGAACGTTAGGTTCAATCGAGTGCTAGCACGATTTCCTTGAACCTAATTGAATCTCATTCAGATCAATTGAACTGGATCAGTTCAATTGATGATCACCAGATTCAAACCCTTATTTGTGTGACCCAGTTAGGTTCAGTTCTATATGGTAATGGGATATGTCATGATCTCTATCATCGACATCATCGAAACTCCTTTCGATGGATCAGAACTCTTCTGATTCGAACAGCTAGAATGATCGATCATCTAAATCATTCTAATTGCTTCCAAAATCCACCAGTGACACCTAGCAGTATATGGTGGCAACCCATCAGAGCTGAATGCGAACCTCTTGGTGCAGCTACCTGTGTGATTAAGTTCTTCTATCTTGAGCCCCGATCAGATTAGGGTTAAGGTGAACTCGTCAAACCCTAGTTTCTGTCATATGATGTAATCATTCGATTCGAGTCCGATGTGAAAATCTAAATAGAAACTCTTTCTATTATTTCACTCTGCCATGGCCATGGACTTCTGGACTTGATTCTCATGATCATCATAGGGCTGCTCCTCTACCATCCGAGGTAGATAGATTCCATCTTGATGCCATCCAGTTCCTACAATGAACATGCTATAGCCAACATACACCTCAGGATTACGAATGGCTAGGAGACCGAGTAATGGTGTAGTCAAACTATAACACCCTCAAGGTGAACTACCGATGCACCTCAGGTCAAAGAACCAGACACACTACTGCAGCATCGAGTCAGTCATTGACGAGAAGGTAGACTCCCTAATGACTACTCGAGGTGGTCACGCTCAGTGCCCTCGTTCTCTAACGAGTACCTATACTCTCGCTCTGGTGTCTCCACACCGTAGACTCAAGACTCATCTACTAAAGAGAAGCGATTGTACACCAACCTTTCGGATCAATCACCATCCTCGTGATGATCCTATAGTCAGGAGCATTTTATGAGTTAACAATGATTATTCATGTCTTAAATTTTCAACTCTTGAAAATATGAATTATCATTACCATTAACTCAAAGGATGTATCACAGACACTAAATATACATATGTGATAAAAAATAACCCATTTTATTGATATTAGTCAAAATTATAATTTTGCCCCTAGAAGTGTATTATAAGTGTCAGCCAATTTTGGCTTCTAGGGCTCATGTATCTAACATCACACACCTATTAGAGAGCTGGTGGCGGCTTGTCCCCCTGTCAGAACCTGGCAAGAAGGAGGGCGCACGCCACCCTTGGCATGTTCCCAAGTAGGAGGCGCCCAGGAGTCCCTGTTGGGCAGGGACTCCATCTTCTTTTTGGATTCCGATTAGACTTCTCCTAAGAATCAAGTTTGACTGGTCTTAGGTGCCATCTAAGGAGGAATCCAAGGGACTCTATTTCCATCAATCAGATTTAGATCTGATTTTACAAAGGGTTGTGATTGGTTGGGAAGATGCGGAGTTGGATCATGCTTAGTCTATAAATAAGACCCTATGCCGAACTCAAAGATAAACACAATTCCCCATGCCCTAAGGCTGCCCTCTCCTCCTCCTCCATGCCAAGTCCAACTTCTCCCTCTCCTCTCCACACCCAAAGGTATTTGGGATCAAAGTTGGTGCAATCCAGACGAGAGAAAGACGACAGAAAGCTAGAAGGCTGCGCTGCTGCAAAAGACAACTGCTGATCTTCGAAAGGTATTTTGAAGATCCTCTGGATCAGATCTAGATCTAATTTTTGAAGATATAATAGAGAGGAAGAGGATCTCTAGATCTAGTCTGAGTGGATATAGATAGAGGCTAGGCACTTGCATGGCTAGATCCAAAACCTTCCACTGCTTACAGGATCATCAATGGATAATAGGATTACCCAACATCAAGGTAAATTAAATTTGATTTAATTTATTTAGATTTTATTTTTTATTATTAGAATAATAAGAATTAGATCTAAAATATTCTAGATTTGATTAGGATCAAAGAAAAAAATTTTGAAATATATCTCTTGATCCGATCAGATCTGAACGAATCTGGTCCGAAAAATCATGATTTCTCTTCAATATCCCATTACCATATAGAACTAAACCTAACTAGATCACACAAACAAGGGTTTGAATCTAGTGATCATCAATTGAACTAATCTAGTTTAATTGATCTGAATGAGATTCAATTAGGTTCAAGAAAATCGTGCTAGCACTCGATTGAACCTAACGTTCTTCTTTTACTATCATAAATAGTTGTCCTGACTGAGCCAAAGGAGTTTGTGCTTAATCAAAAGCCTTCACTTGGTCTAACTAGAGCTTGTTCAGGTCAGAAAAGGGTTTTCTTATTTTGTATGACAATACCTACCATTTTTGGTCACTTGCCATTTCTCGTCCTTTGACTTTGATCAAAAGTTGACTTTTGACTGGTCAAATATTGACCATTGACACTTTGACTTCTGTCCACGTGTTACCCACCTATTGGAGAGCTGGTGGGGGCTTGTCCCCCTACCAGAACCTAGCAAGGAGGAGGGCTCACGCCACCCTTGGCGTGTGCCCAAGCTGGAGGCGCCCAGGAGTTTCTGTTAGATAGGGACTCCATCTTCTTTTTAGATTTCGATTAGACTCCTCCTAAGAACCAACTTTGACTGGTCTTAGGCACCATCTAAGGAGGAATCCAAGGAACTCTATTCTCACTAATCAGATTTAGATCTGATTTTACAAAGGATTGTGATTGGTTGGGATGAAGAGGAGTTGGATCACACATAGTCTATAAATAAGATCTTGCGCCCAACTCAAGGAGTATCTAAAAATTCCCACACCCCAAGACTGCCTCTCTCCTCCTCCTTTATGCCAAGTCCATCTTCTCCCTCTCCTCTCCATGCCCAAAATGGTTTGGGATCCAAGTAGGTGCAATCCAGACGAGAGAAAAGCGACAGAAAGCTAGAAGGTTGTGCTGCTGCAAAGGACAACTGCTGATCTTCGAAAGTTATTTTGAAGATTCTCCAAATCAGATTTAGATCTGATTTTTGAAGATGTGATAGAGAAGAAGAGGATCTCTAGATCTAGCCCAAGTAGATATCAGTAGAGGCCAGGCACTTGCGTGGCTAGATCTAGAACCTTTCGCTGCTTATAGGATCATCAAATGGGTAATAGGATTATCCTACATCAAGGTAAATTAAATTTAATTTAATTTATTTAAATTTTATTTTTATTATTAGAATAATAAAAATTAGATCTAAAATATCTCAGATCTAATTTAGATCAAAAAGAAAAATTTTTGAAATATATCTCTTGATCCGATCAGATCTGAAAGAACTTGATCCGAAAAATTAGGATTTTTCTTCAACTCAATTTTCTAATTTGATTAGAAAAATTAAATTAAAATTAAATATAATTTAATTAAGTTTTTAATTAGATTAGGTACTAATTTAATTAGATTGATTTACTTCTGGTTTGATTTGGTTTAAGAAACTATATATGACCAAGTCAAAATAGGAATCCTAGTATGACTAGGATTTCCTATCCTTATGCCACCTTAGTCCCAACGCCCACCCTTCATGCCCCTTTTGATTTTGCATGAATTCTTCATGCCTAAGAGAAGCCCACCATGTCCCAAAGTCCTCCTCTTTCTTTCTTACATGGTAAATTAAGTGTGGACCAAGTCAAAGTAGGAATTGGTTTTGATTTTAAATTCTATGAGATAGAATTTTAAGAAACCAAAACTCTTCCTATAGTGCACCGATTCCATCCAGATTTTTTCTAGGATTTTCATGGCTTTTATAGGGGTTTTTGTATGACAAAACCTGATGGCCCATAGTAGAAAAGGAGGGGGCACCCAAGAGTTGGGCGCCCCAAATCATGTCTTAATTGGACCTTCCTTACTAGATATTTGACCTAGAGAAGGAGTGGTCCATATCTCTCTATTTAAAATAAATTTTGGACTGATTTTTTCATAGATTTTAGATATTTGAGAGGGCTCTTGGGCATGGAAAAAACCAAAAAAAAATTTATCTGGGATGTGGGAATTTTAAAGATATCAATCAAGGTGTCTAGGTGAGAGAATAAAGAAGAAGAAGAGGATCTTCTTCTAGGATTTTGTTCTACACCTCTTCGTCCATTATTTTTAGGCTTTTGAGAGAAGTCTCAGCATCATATATCATCTTCCTCAACTTCTAAAAATTGGAGAGTCTAAGTTCCGAAGAAGGAAGATCTAGATCAATCGTCAAAGAAGAATTAGTACAGTTCTAGCAAACTGTGCTAATTTTTGGATACCAGACTTCTGATCAACGTTTATGGGCTCATGTGGACATCTCTTAGAGATCGGATGTATGTGCAGCTTGCAACATCATCTTCAAGCATGGATCAGCAAGTTAAAACGTCTAACTTTCATAGGTAACAAAGATCTGATCTCCTATTACTTATATGATTCTAATCTAGTATAGATCTATGTTGATATGATCAACACTTCTTTTTTCCTTATATTTTTAATTTTTGATTTAATGCCATACAATAATCATATAATAAAATCTTAGATCTAGGGATTCTCTATTTTTTTAAAATAAATATTGATTTATTTAAGTCTTCCGCTGCTTGATCTTGAAAAAGATTTAAGATCTAGTCCTAAAATCCAGATCTAGTTCCTTCATTGATTAAGTCTAATTGAATTTGATTCAATTAGATTTGATCTGATCAGATCATGTGATGATCTAATCACTTAGGAAGATGGATCCTAATTTGATCAAGGGTTGAACTCGATTAATTTCAAATTTGATTAGGAATTAACTAAGTTGAGTTAAGCCTAATTTGGTTGGGTTTGACCTAATCTAATTGGTTAAGATAAATTGATTTGGATGAAACCAATTTGGACCAATTCAAAGAAAGTTTAAATTTAAACATCCTTCTCCTTGCGCATTAATCTTTGACTCTTGTTCCTTCTCGACACACATTGGGAATATGCATGGGATTTTTCATGCTAGAACACTGGTTCAAGTGTAAATTACTAAAAACTAGCTTCTACGACAAAACTTACAAAACTAGCTTCTATGACAAAATCTAAATTACTAAAAATTATTTGAAGAAATAATTGATTATGAACCTATCTGTAGATGCACACGAGTTAGCTAGAGCTTTTCTCGGGTCTATTTATATTCTATATGGATTCCTGTACCCACTAAGAAATTAGTGTAATTTCTCAAATTAAAGGTAAAGGCTATCGATTCATTTAAAAATAGTGGAAGGATCTTTAGACTAAAGTCCAAATCTTTAGAATTAATTAATTCAAGTAATAACAAGGTTTCATTTTTTTTCAGATAAATAGAATGGTTAGTGTAAGTCCGCTCCGTTCACTGTTGGACAGTGACAAGCATTTAAGACCTAAAAATGAGGAGTCTGGTGTTGACCCTAATCAGGCATATCCGAAGAGGAATTATCCTCTTAATCCAAATAGGCTGAATAGGAGAAATCAGTAAGTGGTTGTTGATCAAGACTGTTATATGATAACATCTTGCAATTTCTCCATTTGTGATACATGTATCTAGGTATTAGATACTGAAAGTCCGATTCATATATGCAATTTATTACATGGACTTCAAATTGGTAGAAAGTTTGAGAATGGTGATAGATTTCTTAATGTTGGGGATGGAAGTAAAGTTCTAATCCTAGCATTAGAAACTCTTGAGCTATTTTTCAAAAATAATAATATCATTTTAAGTGATTGTCATTATTGTCCATCTTTTATGATGAACATAATATCTATTGGACTTTTGGCATAGGATGATTATTATTTATCAATAAAAAAAAATTATTATGATATCATTATGAATGATATTATAGTAATGCAAGGATAATTAAGAAATGGTATTTATGTTTTATCACTATCTATTAATATAATGTACACGTCTAATAAATATCCAAAACTAGATTATACCACTGATGCCTATCTTTAGCACTGTAGGCTCGATCATATAAATAAGAATAGGATTAACAGGTTAGTCAAGGAGCGTATCCTTGACATCGATAATTATGAATCATTAAATATTTGTGAGTTCTGTCTTCTTGGTAAGATGACCAAATCATCTTTTACTGAAAAGGATGAATGAGCCACTGATCTTTTAGGTCTAGTACATATTAATGTATGTGGACCTATGAACACGTGCTAGAGGTGGGTTCTACTACTTCATTATGTTTATTGACGACCTATCTAGGTATGGGTACGTCTATCTTATGAATAGTAAATCCAATTCGTTTGAAATATTCAAATGATATCAAAATGAGGTAGAAAAACAACTTGGGAAGAGTATTAAAACTCTTCAATCAGACTGAGGAGGTGAATATCTCTCTAATAAGTTCTTGACATATCTAGGAGAGAATGGAATCCTCTCATAATAGACCCCTCCTGGAATACCACAACATAATAGTGTATCCGAAAGGAGGAATCAGACCTTGTTGGACATGGTTCGATCTATGATGGGATTTGCGAGTCTGCTAATTTTATTCTGGAGGTATGCATCTGAGACTGCTTGTTTTATTTTGAGCAACATTTCAAGTAAGTATGTTGTAAAGGTTTCATATGAGATTTGGACTGATCGTAAGCCAACACTCGCTCACCTTAGGGTTTGGGGATGTCCGGCTAATGTAAAATGTTTACAATTAGAAATGCCTGGATCTAGGTTCGAAAAGTATTTATTCATAGGATACCCTAAAGAAATTAGGAGATATTACTTCTATCTTATTGAAGAGCAAAAGATGTTTGTCAGTAATCGGATAATCTTTTTAGAAAAGAAGTTTCTTATGGAAGGAATAGCTACCTCTAATGTTGAGCTTAATGAAGTTCAACAAGTAGAAGAATCGACACATTCTAGTGAACCTGTAGAATTAGATTTGATAAGATCAAACCCAGAGCCAATTATAGAGGCACCTTTAAGGAGATCTGGTAGAGTACCACATCAGCCGGACAAATACTATGATTTCTTAGTCTGAGATGGTGATCCTGTTGAACTCGATGAGAACGATGAGGATCCAATCACCTACATGATTGCCATGTAGAGGCCTGACTCTGATAAGTGGCTAGAAGCCATGAAATCCAAAATGGAGTCCATAAAAGTCAACAATGTATGGACACTGGTTGATCCACCTAAAGGGATAAAATTCATTGGATGTAAGTAGATTTTCAAAAGAAAAAGAGGCATAGATGGAAAGGTGGAGACCTATAAGGTCCATTTGGTTGCCAAGGAATATTATCAGTGTTATAGTATTGACTATGATGAGACATTTTCTCCAGTGATAATGCTCAAGTCTATTTGGATTATACTTGCAATAGTAGCTTACCTAGACTATAAGATCTGATAAATGGATGTGAAGATGACTTTTCTTAATGAAAAACTGGATGAAGAGGTATATATGATATAGCCTGAGAGGTTCACATCTATAGATGAGTCCAAGATGTGGGCTTTAGAGATCCATTTATGGATTAAAGCAGACATCTCAGAGTTGGAACATGCATTTTAATAAGGTGATCAGAACGTATGACTTTGTTAAGAATGAAGAGGAACCTTGCATATACAAATAGACTAATGGTTTAGTAGTTGTATTTCTTGTACTGTATGTAGATGATATTCTCTTAATTAGGAATAACATCTCTGCATTAGAGGGAATAAAGGTTTAGTCATCGTCGCAATTCTCCATGAAGGACTTGGGAGAAGCTTCCTATATCCTAGGGATTAAGATCTATAAGGATAGATCTAAAAGGTTGCTTGGATTGTTCCAGCCCACGTACATTGATACCATGTTAAAGAGGTTCAGCATGGAGAATTCCAAGAAAGGCTATCTCTCGATAGGCCATGAAATTTTTCTCACGAAAAGGGATTGTCCGATAACTCAAGAGAGAGCGTATGAGTAGAATATCATATGCTTCGACCGTGAGTTCTATTATGTATGCCATGACATGTACGAGATCAGACGTGGCATACTTACTAGGGATAGTGAGTAAAATACCAGTTTGATCTAGATGTGGAAGATTATAAAGACAATCCTAAAGTATTTAAGAAATACTAAGGACCACTGGCTCATCTATGGAGATACTGACTTGAAACTCATGGGATACACTAATTCCATCTTTCAGTCAGATCATGATGACAGTAAGAGTGTATCAAATTATGTGTTTACCCTGAATAGTGGAGCGGTCTACTGGAAGAGTTTCAAGCAGCATACTATAGCCGATTCTATGCATGAGTTGGAGTATGTCATGGCATCTGATGCTGCAAAAGAAGTTGTGTGGCTACAGAAGTTTATCAGGGAGCTGAGAGTGGCACCCTCCTTGGATGGTCTAATTCTGCTTTACTATGATCACACTAGAGTCATGGCTCAAGCGAAGGAGTCGAAGCCATATTAGCACACCAAACACATTCTGCTTCGCTACCACCTTGCATGAGGAATCGTAGAGTGAGGTGACATCAAGCTTTAGAAAATTGATGAAAAGAAGAACGTGGCCAACCCATTTACTAGATCTCTTAGAATCAAAGAGTTCAATAATCACAAATGGAAGATAGGTATTCGATACTATTTTGAGTAGCTTTAGTCTAAGTGAAAGTTGTTGGAAAATGTATCCTAAAGCCAATCATCTAAGTTATAGATGGTTGAGCTAAATATAATTTGTACTTAAATTTTAATTAAATAAAATTATTATTCATGCAATTTCATTACTTTGTGCATCTTCCCTGTAATGAACTCTTTAAAGAAAATACACATGATTTCTAGCTCTACTTTCAAAAAAAATTTTCGAAAAACATATGCAATGAAAACTATTATTAATCAAATTAATAATAAGAGCTACATATCTAATTTGAAAACCCTACATCCTATAGGATCTAATGTATCATATATGATGCATATCTGAAAATAAAAATAGCAAATGCAGTAAAACTATTTTTACTGCTCTATGTGTTCAGAACATATTACCTTTTTGTGGGTAGACGAACACCGTAATTTGATTTCCTCGATCTAGATCTGATCACTGCGATGCAACCACACAAGCATCTGGCCTTCATGGGTAATCCACACGATGTCCTAATCTCGATCAGTTTCTCTCGAGTACTAGCTCTGTAGAAACCTTCAATGGCTGATTCCAAATCAAACTTCTTAGATCTTGCTTCATGGGCTCTTCGAATGCTCCGAATCATCGATGAATATAGAAGATATATAGTGGAGGCTTTCACCAAGATCTATGAATTCATGACCCTCATAACTCACAGATTTGATTCCCAAAATCTTAGATATAGATCCTAGGGTATGCACTCACCCAAATACCCTTTGTGCCTAGTTTTTTCTCACGCATGCAGAGAAGAGATTTTCTCTTCTCTAGTCTCTCTTTTCTTCATTATATGCACATCCCAAAAATTCCAAGCATAAATAGATATGCTAGCTCTAGAGAGGCATGGAGGGTTTTAGATAAGATGGTTGTCTTGTTCATTCAAACTCAAACTCCTTTGAATTTGAATAACAACCAGTCTATTTTTTCTACATGGAGCATGAGAAAGGAGGGCACACGCCCTCCCTTGCATGGAAAAAGTTCACGAGAAATCTTTTCTCGTGGAGAAAGGATGGCATAAAATATGATGAGGTGGCACATGGGGAGACTAGTCAAACTAGTCTTAATATTTGTCATCCAATTGAACCAATCTAATCTAAATTGGTTAGGCCCAATTAGACCAAATTAAACCCAACTTACGTAGGCTTAATTAGGCTCAGTTAAATTCTAATCAAATCAGGAATTAATCAATCCAAATCTCTGATCAAATCAGGGATTAAACCTCTTTTATGATTAGATCATCTTATAACCTAATCGGGTCAAATCCAAATGAATCCAATTCAATTGGTCTTGATCCATAAATAATCACTCGATCAAATTAAGTTAATTAGCGATCAAATCACTAATTAATCTTTTTTTGATCAGCCATTAGATCAGGTAGGAATCTTTAGTGCATGTGACCCTGCAGGTTCAAACCTAAGTCGATAGCATAAGAACCAATTTTCTATACTAATCGAAGTGCTCATCTAGCAATGATATCCGACATTCAGATAAGTTGAATAGTGCAATCATAATATTCAGAATTTATGTGAATATGGTTACCACATAATTCATCCCTTTGACCTCTATGCATAGGATGACTCAGGGTTTAACTATTAATCCTAGAAAATACATCTAAATTATGTCTCAAAGCAATTAGTCCTATGACCCCTTACTAGGATTACCCTTGTTAAGGCTTTGCTAAATTGAAATACTATTGAACACAACTCCTGTGTCCAGGAGTGGTCAATCCTATCTTGACTCATGCATCGATTCTTTAAGTACTTGACTATATCTAGAAACCTTCCATCACTGAATTAGAAATTTAGGTAGTTAGGCACCAAAGCACGATGAGTTGCTTGAAAGTTACCATGGTGATCTCAGGTCAAAGGGACACTTATCCATATTCCATCAGAGCAATTCTTGATAGCAGAAAAGCTCTAAAATTAATCACGTTTAGTATAGATGTACCCCTACATCTCACATGCATGCCATACCAGTGTCTCCACACTCCTTGGTTAAGAGAACAACCAACCTATATAGCACACAATGACCTATACTCGATAAACATTGTCATCCTTGGTAACAATGTATCATTTGATTGCAAACTATTTTAAAGACTAAACGATAAATCCTTTTTTGTCGATTCTAAATAGTCCTAAGGACCTCATCACAACAGACAGGAGTGCATTAGAAGATGAAAGATTTATGATGAAAAAGCCAAAATAATTTTTATTCAATTAATAATTCATATACAATTACATAAAATAGCTCAATCATCAATAGACTAATGATTAGCTTTAGGATACTATTCCCAACAATCTCCCACTTGGCCTAAAGCCAATCGGCGCATTATCGTATATCCATCTTCGATTTGAAGTCATTGAACTCCTTCACTATAATGGCTTTAGTGAATGGGTTGGCCAGATTCTCCTTTCCATCGATCTTCTAAAGATCGATGTCACCTCAATCCACGATCTTCTGAACAAGATGGAAGTGACACAGCATATGCTTCGTCCGCTGGTGTGCTTTCAGTTCCTTCGCTTGAGCTATGGCTCTAGAGCTATCGTAGAAGAGTGGAACTGGACCATCTTGGGAGGGTGCTAAACCGCTTCTTTGGCAGCATTTGATGCAGCAACATACTCTGTCTCATATACTAAATTGGCCATGGTATGCTGCTTGAAACTTTTCTAGCAAATAGCACCACCATTAAGAGTAAATACATATCCTGACACACTCTTGCTGTTGTCATGATCAAACTGAAAATTGGAGTCTATAAATCCCATAAGTTTCAAGTTCAATTCATCATAAATAAGCCATTGATCCTTAGTATTTCTTAAATACTTTAGAATGGTTTTAACAACCTTCCAGTAGTTCTCCTCTAAATCAGATTGATATCTACTCACTATCTCTAGTGAGTATGCCATATCTGATTGCGTACATATTATGGCATACATAATAGAATCCACTACCGAAGCATATGAAATTCTACTCATACGTTCTCTCTCTTGAGATGTTGTTGGTCAATCCTTCTTTGAAAGAGAAATTTCATGGCCTATCGATAGATAGTCTTTTTTAGAATTCTCCATACTGAACCTCTTCAACATAGTGTCAATGTATGTGGACTAGGACAATTCGAGCAACCTTTTAAATCTATCTCTATAGATCTTCACTCCTAGGATGTAGAAAGCTTCTTCCAGATCCTTCATGAAGAACTATGACGACAGCCAGATCTTTATTCCTTTTAATGTAGGGATATCATTTTCGATTAAGAGAATATTATCCGCATACAAAATAAGAAATACAACTGCTAGACCATTAGCCCACTTATATATGCAGGGCTCTTCTTTGTTCTTAACGAAGCCATACGTCTTGATCGTCCTATCAAAATGTATGTTCCAACTCCAAGATACCTCCTTCAGTTTATAAATGGACCTTTGAAGCTTGCACATCTTAGACTCATCTGTGGATGTGAAACCTTTAGGTTGTATCTGATAGGAAACATGCAGGATTTCATGCATAGATTTCAAAACTTTTTCAAAATATAGAGCAGTAGAAGATATAGATTAAACTATTTAATCTACAACATGCATGTAATCAAATTACAAAACCCTACATCAAGGATCTATAACATGTTATGATGCAAATATAAATTTGAAATTAAGTTAATCATAAGTGGTATTGATCATATCAATACCTAGATCTAGAATAATTCTAAATCTAATCCTAGATCACATCTAGATCATCAAGAGATCAAATCTCTTATTTTTGCATGAGTCGAGAACTCTGCGGTTGAATCCGTTATTGTCTTTGGAGCTGCATATGCATTCGACCTCTATAGGTGATCCACACAAATCTGTAATACAGATCGAAGGTTCATCAAATGAAGATCCATTCAAAGTACTAGCTTCTCACAGATCTCTCCTGATGGTTAATCAAATACATGTTCTTCGGATCTCTTAGACAATCTAAGAGATGAAGAACATGAGGAATGAGGGAGAAATCCAATCCTTAGATCTCCCATAAATCAAAAATAAAAATATATATGAAATAAACCCTAGGAGAAGACAAATCTTCTTCTTCAGGATATCAACAGTTGATGTCCTGAAAAAACATCTATGCTAGGATCAGAGGAGACCTTCTTATCTAGATTTTTTTTTAATTTTTAGATATCAAACCCTCAGATTTTTCTCATAAAAAATCTCATAAATAAAATTGAGAAGAAGGGCTCTTAAGGAAACCCTAAGAGAAGACCTTTTTCTCTTCTTCTTCTCGCATCAGGACATGATCAAATCATGTCCAAAAATGATCACCATGCCCCAACACCTTGGTTCATACCCTCTTTCTCTCTGTCTCTCAGATCTTTATCATATAAAAATAATATAAAATAATAAAGAAAAAGATACTCAAAAGAAAATAAAGAGACGATAATCTTCTCTTACCTTTGTGCCTTCATCACATCAACGATTGATGTCTAGATGAAGATCTTTTCTCTAAGGATCTTGGCACCATCTTTTCTCAAGCCCTTCCCCTCTCTCTCTCATATTTTTATCATATAAAAATCATAAATAAAATAGAAAGAGAGAAATATAAAAGAAAAATATAAGAGAAGATAATCTTCTCTTACCTTGTCTCTTTAAGACATCAATCTTTGATGTCTTAATTAAGGGCTCTTCTCCAAGAATCTTGGAACCACAAATCCTCCACGCCTTCTCCTCCTTCTTCTCTAATTTTTCATGATTTTTTTAGGATTTTTCACATCCTAAAACCATCTTATAAGAGGCATCCACCTTTTATTGCAAGACTAGGTCAAAACCTAGTCAAAGGAGGACTTCTATGGGGCATCCTTGGATGCCCCTCCCACTTATTTTTTCATGTAACTACTAATTCTCATGCACAAAATCAAGGAAGAAAGGGCCAAATAAGATAGAGGGGTATGGATAGAGTTGGCGCACAAGGGAGGGAGGAGTTTGGGTCAAAGAAGACTCTTCCAAGTAGGAAACAATTTCCAACTTCCTTCTAATTTTGACCAAATCAAATTTAAATCCAATTCCTGAGATAATGAGATGTGAAAAATCATTTTTTAGCATAGAAATCATAAAAAAATTTAGAATTAAAATATGGTGTGGGCTTTCTTAGGCACAAGTGAAAGAGAGAGAGTCCCAGTCCAACTAGAACTTCTCTTGTTTGACTACGTCAAAATTATTTTAAATCTAATTTAAATTTTTTTAAGTTAAATTAAATATAACCTAATTAAGAATGATCCTAGTCTAACTAAAAGTCTAATTAAATCAAATTAAATTAATATTTAAATATGATTTAAATTCTAAGTCAATCAGGTGCACCTAAGTCCTAGTCAAATAAGAAATTGTTCTTCCCTTGCAATTAGCTTATCCAATAAATCAATTAGACTTAATCCAATTAAATCTAAACTAATTCTAATTAAATCTAATTTAATTAGACTTGTTCTCAGCCTGATTGCTCAATTAAATTGAGCCAATTAGCAATCCAATTGCTAATCGATCTTCCTGCAATACTTGCATTAGGTCAAACATCAATCGTATTGATAGATTGAACTTAGAATGATTTTCAATCATCGATTAACCATCTGATCAAGTTATAATCTCTAATATATGTGATCCCATAGGTTCAAACCTATGTTGATAGTACAGAAATCAATTTCTATACCAATCGAAGTTACCATCTAGCAATGATTTCGGATGTCCGGATAGATCGAATGTATGCAAAGCAACATTCTTAGAACCCTGGCCCATGGCTACCGTATAATTTATTCCTATGACCAATAATGCTCAAGATGACTTTGAGTATGTTGTCAAATACTTATACAAGTCATCTCTATTGTGTCTCAAAATTTTGCAAATTTTGTGACACCTTACAAGGATTACACAGGCCTAGGTTTTGCTAAATTAAAATACAGTAAGACATTCTCTTCCTGAAGTTAATCAGGAGTGGTCAATCCCATCTTGACTCATACACCAACTCTATAAGTACTTGACTGTACTTAGAAATTTTTCATCACCTATATTAGAAATACAGGCAGTCCAGTACCAAAGTATAGTGAGTTGCTCGTAAGTCACCATGGCAATCTTAGGTCGGAGGAATACTTATACCCATTGACGTTAGCTAGCTATTCTTGATAGTAGAGTGCTACATTGATCACGTTCAGTGCACATGTACTCCTACATCTCACCTGGATGCCATACCAGTGTCTCCACACCACTTGATTACGAGGACAACCAACGTATATGGCATACAACGACCTACACTTGATAAGTTATCATCCTTATTAATAACTTATCATTTGATCATGAATAATTTAAGAACCATCCAATAAATCCTTCTTTATCGATTGATTATGGTTCTAAGGACTTCATCATAATCTAGGAGTTCATTTAAGAAAGATAGAATTTTTATGATGAAATAGCCAAATTACTATTATTATTAGATAATTCATATACTAATTTTAATTATCTACTACTTAGATGATTAGCTTTAGGACATATTTTCCAATAACTTTGGCTGGGACTAAAGCCAATCAGAATGATATCAAATATTCTATCTTCCACTTAAGTTTGTAGAACTCCTTAGTTTTGAGGTCTTAGCAAATGGGTCGGTCAAGTTCTTCTTTTACATCGATCTTCTAAAGATCGACGTCACCCAGATCAAATATCTAAGATGAAATCGATGCAGAATATGCTGGTCCTTTGATTCTTTAGCCTGAGCTATGGCTCCAGTGCTATGATAGGACTGGACCATGGGTAAAGGATGCCACTCCCAACCTGCTAATGAACCCCAGTAACTACACAATTTACATAGCAGCATCATATGCCATGATATACTCTACATCACTAACTGAATAGGCTAAAGTATCTTGCTTGGAACCTTTTCAGCAGATTGCTCCTATAATCAGGGTATGAGTCGACATTCTCTTATTGTCATCTTGTTCTGATTGAAATCAAAATATCCATATATTTTAATTCAATACATCCATATTTGAGTCACTAGATCTTAGTATTTTTCAAATACTTAAGAATTATCTATACAATCCTCCAGTGGCTCTTACTTGGATCAGACTGGTATCTACTCACTACCTCCAGTGAGTATACCATGTCTAATCTCGTACATGGATAAATAAGATGACAGCTAAACCTCTATTCCTTGCAATGTTGGAATGCTATTCCGGATTAAGAGAATTTCATCCTCAAACATCACAAGTAATAACACTACAAAATATTTTGTCCAATAAAAAGTGCAGGGTTTGTCTTTATTCATAACTAAGATATACGTTCAGAACATATGTTTGAACTCTGAAATAATACTCAGATGGGCTTTATAGGTCCTTATCTTTCCATCTGCGCTACTTTGATCATATTAAAAATCCATTCGCATCCAATGGATTTTATCCCTTAAGGTGATCAACTAGTGTCCATATACTATTGATTTTCATAGACTTCAATTTGGATCATATGGCTCTAAGCCACTTCTCAGAATTAGAACACCGCACTATATCCTTATAGGTGATCGGATCCTTATTATTTTCATTGAGCTCAACATGATCACCATCCCGAACCTAGACACTGAAGTATCTATCCGACTAATGCGGTACTGTACCGGATCTCCTTAAAGGTGACACTTTAATGGGCTCCAGATTTGATCTGATCAAATTCGATTCTATAGGTTTATCAGATAACGTCGGTTCTTTTCTATCAATCAAACTTTTATAAATTCAACTTGATAGGCATCATTTTCTTCTCTAAGGAACTCCTTTCCAAAAGGAATGCCCTACTGCTAATGAACATCTTATGTTCTTTAGCATAGCAGAATTAATAAACCTTAAACACTTATTGGACTAGGATCCAAGTTTATCTATGTGCAAATATACGACATAGGTTGATCAACTCCAAATTCGAAAGTAAGAGAGTCTAGGTCTACGCCCAATCCATATCCTATATGGAGTTAATGCAACAGATTAACTCGGTATAAATTTTTAAAGTAAAAAAATAGTCACAAGAGCACAACCCTACAACAGGCAGACAAGTATATCCTATTGTGGATTGAACAATGTCTACTAAAGTTTAATTTTTTTCTTTTAGATACACTATATTTCGAAAAGGAATCCACTGAGAGAGAATCCTATTCTCTCCTAGATATGTCACAAACTCATTGGATAAGTATTTGCCTTCTCGATCTGATCGAAGAGTTTTAATACCTTATCCATTTTTTTTTCATTATTGAATCATTTGAATATTTCAAATAATTCATCCCAGACGTACCTATGCCTAGATAGGTCGTCTATAATGAAATATTAATGTCTTCCATTGGCACTTAAGTTTAAGGTCCACATACATTACTATGTATGAGACTTAGAACATTATCAGCCCCTTCACCTTTTTCAGTAAAAGGTGACTTTGTTATCTTTCCAAGAAGATAAGATTTACAGGCTATCAATAATTCACAATCATTGATATCGAGGTTTTCCTCTCAAGCTAACCTGTTTATCTTGTTCTTGTCAATATGACTAAGCCTATAATGCTAAACATAGATATCCATGACATAATCTAACTATGGTGTGTACATTCCACTTACCTTAAGTCCTTGCAATGAATTGCATAAGACCACTGGTATCTAATACCTAGGTAGTAGAATTACATATAGAGAAGTTTTAAGGTATTATCATATAACGTCTTTAATGAGCAACTTTTGCTTCTTTCTCTTGTTCAGCCTGTTGTGGTTAAGGAAAGCAAGACAAATCTTCTTCCTATGACCCTGTTTCAGACATTAGATGTACTATGCTTGATTTGGATTAATCTTGGACTAATTGATTTGATTGGGCTCAGAAACCTCAATACGAACCCATTCGTACTGCTAAACCAATATTCAACTTTCGATATTGATTATCAAAGTTGGATCCATAAGTCTTCGCTGTTTAACAGTGATAGGAGCAATTAGGATTTAGCCTTAATAGAGAATAATGACCTATTGTATATGAATCATTTTAAGCCTAAAGACTTAGACTTTAGTCTAAAGGTTCTTCCACTATTTTATTCGAACCGGTAGCCTCTACCTCCAATTTGAGGAATTACTTTAATTCTCTAGAAGGTACTAGAATTTACATAGACTACACATGAGCCCAACTTTGGTTGGCCCACCCATGTACATCTAAGAGTATGTTCATAACTAATTATTTCTCCAAATAATTTCTAGTAATTTTAATTTTACCCCAAGCCCTGATCAGTTGGCTTTGGCCTTCTAAGAAAAGGGTCCAGTTAGGTCCAACCATTAACATGACCATACTTGATGCATCCAACCAATGAATGATCAAGCCCAACTTTGGTTGGCCAACCCAACCACCATTAGAGAGACACATCCAAGTCATCATATGATGGATGATAATTCTATTAGTCAACAAGCACCAGGCCTTTGGGCCTCCAATGATTATTGAGTTAATGGACCTATTATCAAACACCTTAATGGGAGGCTATGACTCCATTATCCTCATAACTTTGTCATTTTAAGGACCTAATAATTTTAGAGGATTTAAATTATTAGTGATTTAAGGATAGAAAGGATATAGACCAATTTGCTTTCACTAACTTCACCAAGTCAAGTCCTTCCACTAACTTCGCAAGTCACTGATGAGGACTAGGATCAATTACAGTCCATGGGCACCTAAATCAGTCTTACTGAATAAAATCAGTCTCACTGATTTTCTATATGACATGGGTTAGCACGAATCAATAAGCAACCTAATCAAAAACTTGATTAACCACATTGATCAGGTAAGTGAGATCGGTGGAAGGGTCTGCCAAGGTTTACCCTAGACACCATCAGAAATGGTAAGGTAAATAGGCTGCTAATTAAAAACCACCGATTTAGGATGCCAGACTTATCTTAGATATCAATTGGTTTGTCAGTTTTGATTTGGTCTACCTAAAAACTCGAGCTCGACCATTGAGCCATGATCAGCATCCATTTGTTAGATGCATGGACTTTGATCAACTACAACTATTCAAGTGATCTATAGAAATGACCTAATCTTAATTAACTATTAATTAGATTTGATCAATTTCCTAACTATGTCCATATTTAATCTAACCCTAGGTCTAACCCAGTTAAGGATCTGATCAAAGCTAACACATTTTTCTTTAACCCATGTATTATGAAATTATCTTAGGATCTTCAAATTATAAACCTAGATCCTAAACAATCACTTAATTCTCAATTAAGTTCAAGTCTTAAGGATTTAGGTTTATGGAATCTCAGAACTAGTTTTTGATTTTATTGTTTGAAATATTTTCAAATTATATTGAATCATATTCAATATATAGTTTTAGATCTGATTTGTTTCATTATTTAGATCATATTTTAGGGTTTCAAATCTAGGATTTTACATAAAGTAAGTTCATGATTTAATTTCTATAAAATAAATATGTCATACATATATATTCTAGATTCAAAACAAAAATTACATATCAACATATGCAATAAGAGGATTAGATCTAAACATGAAACACATCATGTGAATCAGATCATAAATTATTTAAAATTAAATTTAAAATTTAAAAATAAATCATAAATCACTTTAGATCTCATCTAATATATTTATGATTTAAGTTTCTCGGATCAACACATACTAGGACAATCTTTCCAATGTAAGGGGTAAACTTTACAGCAGGACAATCTTATGGCAGTATGTGCAATCCTGATATTATTTTGATCTAATCTAAATAATTTAAAATACATCTAATATTTATTAAATTTTAAATTTAAATTAAAAAAATTAAATCATAATTTTTTTTAGATCTAATCTAAATAATTCATGATTTTGATTTAGATCAGCACATACTAGGACAACCTTTTCATTGTAAGGGGTTAACCTTACAACAGGACAATCTTATAGCAGTATGTGCGATCTTTAATTAACTTTAATTTTTAGATTTAATTTAAAATATACATAAACATGTTATAATAGAATCTAGATACTCTGATACCATCGATAGAAAACATACAGGATTTCATGCATAGATTTCAAAACTTTTTCAAAATATAGAGCAGCGGAAGACATAGATTAAACTATTTAATCTACAACATGCATGTAATCAAATTATAAAACCCTACATCAAGGATCTATAACATATTATGATGTAAATATAAATCTAAAATTAAGTTAATCATAAGTGGTATTGATCATATCAATACCTAAATCTAGAACAATTCTAGATCTAACCCTAGATCACATCTAGGTCATCAAGAGATTAAATCTCTTACCTTTGTGTAGGTCGAGAACTCCACAGTTGAATCCATGAGCCGCACATGCATTCAACCTCTATAGGTGATCTATACGAACTTGCAACATAGATCGAAGGTTCGTCGAACGAAGATTCACTCGAAGTGCTAGCTTCTCGCGGATCCCTCCTGATGGTTAATCAAATACATGTTCTTTGGATCTCTTGGACAATCTAAGAGATGAAGAATATAAAAGGAAATGAGGGAGGAATCCAACCCTTGGATCTCTCATAAATCAAAAATAAAAAGATATATGGAATAAACCCTAGGAGAAGACAAATCTTCTCCTTCAGGACATCAACAGTTGATATCCTGAAACACCTCTATGCTAGGATCAGAGGAGACCTTCTCCTCTAGATTTTTTTCTAATTTTTATATATCATACCCTCAGATTTTTCTTATAAAAAATCTAATAAATAAAATTGAGAAGAAGGACTCTCAAGAAAATCCTAAGAGAAGACCTTCTTCTCTTCTTCTTCTCACATCAGGACATGATCAGATCATGTCCAAAAATAATCACCATGCCCTAATATCTTGGAGCATAGATTCCATGCCCTCTTCCTCTCTATCTCTTAGATCATTATCATATAAAATTTATATAAAATAATGAAGAAGAAGATACTCAAAAGAAAATAAAGAGAAGATAATTTTCTCTTATCTTTGTACCTTCATGACATCAACGATTGATGTCCAGATGATGACCTTTTCTCTAAGGATCTTGGCACCATCTTTTCTCATGCCCTTCCTCTCTCTCTCTCTCTCAGATTTTTATCATATAAAAATATTAAATAAAATAGAAAGAGAGAAACATAAAAGAAAAATATAAGAGAAGACAATCTTCTCTTACCTTATCTCTTTAAGACATCAACCTTTGATGTCTTAATTGAGGGCTTTTTTCCAAGAATATTGGCACCACAAATTCTTCATTCCTTCTCCTCCTTATTCTCTAATTTGTCATGATTTTTCTAAGATTTTTTACATCCTAGAACCATCTCATAAGAGGCATCTACCTTTTATTGCAAGACTAGGTCAAAACCTAGTCAAAGGGGGACTTCCATGGGGCGTCCAACTCTTGGACGCTCCTCCCACATTTTTTTTCATGTAACCACTGATTCTCATGTACAAAACCAAGAAAAAAAGGGCCAAATAAGATAGAGGGGCGTGGGTAGAGTTGGTGCACAAGGGAGGGAGGAGTTTGGGTTAAAGAAGACTCTTCCAAGTAGGAAATAATTTCCAACTTTCTTCTAATTTTGACCAAATCAAATTTAAATTCAATTTCTAAGATAATGGGGTGTGAGAAATCATTTCTTAGGCATGAAAATTATAGAAAAAATCTAGAACTAAAATATGGTGTGGGCTTTCTTAGGTGCAAGTGAAAGAGAGAGAGTCCCAATCTAATTGGGACTCTTCTTGTTTGACTAGGTCAAAATTATTTTAAATCTAATTTAAATCTTATTTAAACTAGATTTAATATAATCTAATTAAGAGTGATCCTAGTCCAACTAGGGGTTTAATTAAATCAGATTAAATCAAGATTTAAATCTGATTTAAATCATAAGTCAATCAGATGCACCCAAATCCTAGTCAAATAAGAAATTATTCTTTCCTTGCAATTGGCTTATCCAATAAATCAATTAGACTTAATCTAATTAAATCCAAACCAATTCTAATTAAATCTAATTCAATTATACTTGATCTCAGTCTGATTGCTTAATTATTTTGATTTAATTAGCAATCCAATGACTAATCGATCCTCTTGCAACACTTGCATTAGGTCAAACACCAATCGTATTGATGGATTGACCTTAGAACGATTCTCAATTATCGATTAACCATCTGATCAGATTACAAGCTCTACTATATATGACCCCATAGGTTCGAACCTAAGTCGGTAGTATAGGAACCAATTTTTGTATCAATCAAAGTTACCATCTAGCAATGGTTTCCGATGTCCGGATATGTCGAATGTATGCAAAGCAAATTCTTAGAACCCTAGCCCATGTTTACCATATAATTTATCTCTATGACCAATAATGCTTAAGACGACTTTGAGTATGCTATCAAACACTCATACAAGTCATCTCTATTGTGTCTCAAAATTTTGCAGATCCCATGACACCTCACGAGGATTATCCAGGCCTAGATTTTGCTAAATTGAAACACAGCAAGACATTCTCTTCCTGAAGTTAATCAGGAGTGGTCAATCTCATCTTGACTCACACACCGACTCTACAAGTACTTGACTATACCCAAAAACCTTCCATCATCTATATTAGAAATACAAACAGTCCAGCACCAAAGTACAGTGAGTTACTCATAAGTCACCATAACGATCTCAGGTCGGAGGGATACTTATATCTATTGATCTTAGCTAGCTATTCTTGATAGTAGAGTACTACATTAATCATGTTCAGTGCGGATGTACTCCTACATCTCATCTGGATGCCATACCAGTGTCTCTACACTACTTGATTATGAGGTCAACCAATGCATATGGCATACAACGACCTACACTCGATAAGTTATCATCCTTGTTAATAACTTATCATTTGATCATGAATAATTTAAGAACCATCTGATAAATCCTTCTTTATCGATTGATTATGGTTCTAAGGACTTCATCATAATTTAGGACTTCATTTAAGGAAGATAAATTTTTTATGATGAAACAACTAAATTACTATTATTATTAGATAATTCATATACTAATTTCAATCATCTACTACTTAGATGATTGGCTTTAGGATACATTTTCTAATAGTATCATATACACCTATTCAGCCAGCTCTCCATTTAAGAAAGCTATTTTTACATCCATCTGCCAGATTTCATAGTCCAGATACGCAGCTATCACAAGCATGATCCAAATGAACTTGAGCATTACCATAATATTGAAAAAACATCTCGTCATAGTCAATACCATAATATTGATGATACCCTTTGGCAACCAGATAGGTTTTATAGGTCTCCACCTTCCCATCTGCTCTCCTTTTTTTTTGAAGATCCACTTACATCTTATGGATTTTACCTCTTCAGGTGGGTCAACCAATGTCCATACGTCATTGATTTTCATGAACTCCATTTTGGATTGCATGGCCTCAAGCCATTTGCCAGAGTCGGATCTCTGCATTGCATCTATGTAGATGATCGGATCCTCATCGATCTCATCGAGTTCGACAGAATCACCATCTCGAATCAAGAAATCATAGCATCTATTCAGTTGATGTGGTACTCTACCAGATCATCTTAAGGATGCAGGTTAAGTAGGCTCCAGGTCTGATCGAATCAAATCCAGTTCAGGTTCTGCTACTTGTGTCCGTTCTTCCACCTGTCGAACTTTCTCAACCTCGACCTTAGAGATATTAGTCAATTTACCAAGAAACTCCTTTTCTAAAAAGGCTGCCTTAAGTTTGACAAATATCTTTTATTCATCAGCTAGGTAGAAGTAATATCCTTTGGTCTCTTTTGGATATCATATAAAGCTATACTTATCAGACCTAGGTCCGAGCTTCTTTATTGCTAAACATCTGACATAAGCCGAACACCCCCAAATCCTAAGCTACGAGAGTACTGGCTTACATCCTGTCTATATCTCATATGGTGTTTTGAAAACAGACTTACTCGGCATTCTATTTAGAATATAACAAGCTGACTCAAGTGCATATCCCTAGAGAAAGATCGACAGACGGACAAATACCATCATAGATCGAACCATGTCCAACAAGATCCGATTTCTCCTCCAAGATAAATTAAATTTGGTTAAGCCTAATTTAGTTGGATTTGACCTAGTCTAATTGGTCAAGATAAATTAGTTTGGATGAAACTAATTTGGAACAATTCAAAGCAAGTTTGAATTTAAACATCCTTCTCCCTACGCATTGACCTTTGACTCTTGTTCCTTCTCCACGTACATTAAGAATGTGTGTGGGATTTTCCACACCAAAGAAGTTTGTACACCTCCTCTCTTTTCCCTTGTTGACCTAGTCCAAGTGTTGGATCGATTCAAACCAAGTTGAATTTTGAATTCAACTTAAATGGTTAAGAGGTTGAAACAAATTCAACTCCTTTTCTTATCCATTCCCATGCCTCCCTTGGGTTTGTCGCAAAACCTTTTCTAATTTTTGGCATGTGCACACAGAAGGAGAGTCCTTCTATGCATCATACACTGGTTGGGGTATTGAATTTGGATGAAGAGTCAACTTGAATTTTGAATTCCAGTGAATTGGTTGAAATCTCCTAACCTCCAATCCTTATCCTACCATCTCAAGTCACCCATTTTAAAATGGGATTTTTTTTGTGGGTGTATAGGAGATGCTTGAAGAAATCTGAGAGGGGTGTGCATGAGGTATCAAAGGAATTTCTATGAGACAAAAATCTGAGAGGGGCGCATCTCTTTTGGCATAAGGTTTTGCAAAGAGAGAAGAGTATCTAAGTCCTAAAGGATGAGTGTTGAATCCTAGAGTGGGGACTCTAGGTTTGGATGGAGAGTTTAAGTATCAGGTCTCCACTGGCTTTTGCCATCATCTCATCTTCCTCCATTGCATCTTCTGATTTTTGGAGCATCCAAAAGATCAGGAGCAATTCATCAATTGGATCGATAAAGGTCAACTGTCAAAGGCCTCGGAGAGGAGCTAGTACTCTAGAGGGGCCGATCAGGACCAGGAGTTTCATGTGGACTCACCGTAGAGGTCAAACACGCGGCTGCAGCACAACACGAGAGCAATTTTTTAGTGGATCTAGATTATGATGATCATCTATCCGTACATAGGTACTATGTTCTGAATATAGATCAATCAGCAAATATGATTTGCTAATCAAAAGCTTTTTGTTTTTCTAATTCATATTAACATGTCAAAGATCCTAAGTAGGATTTTAGGATTAGATCATAGCATGCATGGAATTAATATAGATTAATTTTGCTTCTGCTGGTATATATTTCAAAAAAGTTTTGAAAAGCATGCTCAGAACCCTGCTAGGTCCACCTTCCCATCTGCACCTCTTTTTCTTTCGAAAATCTACTTACATCCAATGAGTTTTACCCCTTTAGATGGATCAACCAGTGTCCATACACTATTGACCTTCACGGACTCTATTTCGAACTTCATGGCTTTTAGCCACTTATCGGAGTCAGGCCTCTGCATAGCATCCATGTAGGTGATCGGATCCTCATCATTCTCATTGAGTTCAATAGGATCACTATCCTAGATCAAGAAATCATAGTATCTATCTAGTTGATGCGGTACTCTACCAGATCTCCTCAAGGGTGTCTCTACAATGGGTTCTGGATTTGATCTTATCAAATCTAGTTCTGTAGGTTCATTAGAATATATTAGTTCTTCCACCTATCAAACTTTACAAAGCTCAACATTAGAGGCAGGTGTTTCTTTCATAAGAAACTTCTTTTCCAAAAAGACTGTCCTATTATTGACGAACATCTTTTGCTCTTCAGCAAGGTAGAATAACCCCTAATTTTCTTAGGATATCCTATGAAAAAGCATTTATCGGACCTAGGTCCAAGATTTTCTGGCCGCAAATATTTCACATAAGCCAAACATCTTCAAATCCTAAGATGAGATAGTGTCAGCCTATGCCCAGTCCATATCTCATATGGAGTCTTTGCAACAGACTTGCTCAGAATATTGTTCAAAATAAAATAAGCAGTTTCAAGTGCATAATCCCAGTAAGAAATTGACAGACTCACAAACTCCATCATGGACCAAATCATGTCTAATAGGATTCGATTCCTCCTTTCAGACACACCATTATGCTGTGGTGTTTCAGGAGGAGTCCATTGTGAGAGAATCTCATTCTTTCCTAGATATATCAAAAACTCATTAAAAAGGTACACCTCCTCAGTAGACTCATAAACTCCATTGTAAATCGAACCATGTCCAACAGAATTTGATTCCTCCTTTCAGACACACCATTATACTATGGTGTTCCAAGAGGGGTCCATTATGAGAGAATCTCATTCTCTCCTAGATATGTCAAAAACTCATTCAAAAGGTATTCACCTCCTCGATCTGACCTAAGAGTTTTAATACTCTTTCTAAATTATTTTTCTACCTCATTTCGATACCATTTGAACTCTTCATAAGACAGACATACTCATACCTAGATAGATTGTCAGTAAATATAATGAAGTAGCAGAACCCATCTCTAGCACATATATTCATAGGTTCACATACATCAGTATGTACTAGATCCAGAAGATCAATGGCCCATTCATCTTTTTCAGTAAAAGATGATTTGGTCATCTTACCAAGAAGACAGGACTCATAAGTATTCAATGATTCATAATTATCGATGTCAAGAATACGCTCCTTGACTAACCTGTTAATCCTATTCTTGTTTATATAACCGAGTCTATAGTGCCAAAGATAGGCATCGGAGACATAATCTAGTTTTGGATATTTTTAGACGTGTACATTACACTAATAAGTTATGATAAAATATAAATGTCATTTCTTAATTATCCTTGCATAACTATAATTCTATTTATAATGATATCACAATAATTTTCTTTTATTGATAAATTATAACCATCCTAGGCTAAAAAACCAACAGATATTATGTTCATCATAAAAGATGGAGAATAGTGATAATTACTTAAAATAATATTATTATTTTTGAAAAATAGCTCAAGAGTTTTCAATGCTAGGACTAAAACTTTACTTCCATCCCCAACATTAAAGAATCTATCTCCATTCTCAAACTTTCTATCAATTTGTAGTCCATCCAATGAATTGCATATATGAATCAAACTCCCGGTATCTAATACTCTGGTAGATGTATCACATACAGAGAAATTACAAGGTATTATTATATAACAGTCTTGATCAGCAACTACTTGCTGATTTTTTCTGTTCAGCCTATTTGGATCAAGAGGACAATTCTTCTTCGGGTCTGTATGATTAGGGTCAACACTAGACTCCTCATTTTTAGATCCTAAATGCTTGTCACTATCCAACAGTAAATGAAGCAGACTTACACTAGCCATTTTATTTATTTGAAAGAAAAACATGAAATCTTATTAGTACTTGAATTAATTAATCCTAAAGACTTGGACTTTAGTCTAAAGGTTATTTCATTATTTTTAGTGAATTGGTAGCCTCTACCTTCAATTCGAAGAATTATACTAACTCCTTAGTGGGTACTGAAATCCACATAGACTACAAACGGGCCTAAGAAAAGCTCTGGCCAATCCGTGTGCATCTACAGGTAGGTTCACAACCAATTGTTTTCCCAAATAATTTTTAGTATTTAGGTTTTACCTCAGAATCTAATTCAATAGGCTATGGCCTCCATTGAAAAGGTCTGGTTAGGTCCAACCATTAACATGATTGAGTTCGGTGCATCAAACCAATGATAACCAGGCCCGAAGAAAGTTCTGGCCAACCTGATTACCATTAAGAGAGTGCGGCCTAATCATCATATGATAGACAGTAATTTCAATATTCAGATAAACACTAGGTATAAGGTACCTCCAATATCCATATAAAAAATTAGACTCATTACTATTTACCTTAATGAAAGGCTATGACTCGGTTATCCTCATAACTTAGTCATTTTTAAGAACCTAATAATTTAGAGGATTTAATTTACTTATGATTTAAGATAGAAAGGATACGGACCATATTTCTCTCACTAACTTCACCAAGTCAAATCCTTGTGAGCTCAGATATGGTGCGCTCAAGCCTTGGAAGCAGGTGGAAAGAGAGCAAGAAGCAAATGAAACCAGCCATCAAAGAGCTTCAGCAAATGCTTTAGAAAAGCTGGCATAGATCCTATCAGAGCTAGCCTAAGTAGAAGAAGAGCCAGCCTAAATACTGAGAGAGCTGGCTCAAGCAGAAGTCCAGAAAGTGTATCAGGCTGATAAGCTCAAAGAGTTGGCTCGGTTCCTATTAGAGCCAGCCCGAGTGGAAGTCGAGTCAGCTTGAACTCTGAGATAGCTGGCCAAGTAGCAAAACAAAAAATGATGATTCAAGGTCTTGTAGGAGACATCACCATCAAGCCAGCTCGATTGCTGACCGAGCTGGCTCGAGTAGTAAACAAAACAGAATGTAGTTTCTATTCTGGCCTGGGATTGGGTTTAATCCTAAGGACTTAGGGCCTTGGTTTGTAAGATCCTAAGGATGCTAACTTATGGATTGGACTTGAATTTGTCCAATGGATGTATGCACGAGAGATATGGGCATACATAGGCTCGGTGAGTGCATCACATTAGGTTAGCTAGGAAAGTTTTTTAGGTTGGATCTTATTTGATCAGGTATATATACTCTATACTGAGTTTTGTAAATAGACACAGAATCAATACAAATCTTTTTTCTATAAAATTTTTCACTTCCTCTCTTGTTCTCCCTCTCTTCTCCACGCCCTAGGGTTTTCTAAGATTTCACAGGCTAGCCATCTCTTTCCTCGAATCCTTGTTGTTGTTTTTGCAATCTTCAAGTAGCAAGGATTTGTTCTCAATAATTAGTATCAGAGCCCTGTTGCTAGATCTAGTGGAGGAAGGGACAAAGCTTTGCTCGGGATTGTGGTAAGGTACTGAGCAGATTCTTTTTTGAATACTATCTATTCTCTTTTGTGTTTGGTTTTTGGAATCTAGTTGGGATGGCATCGAGTACAATCAAGACGGACTTTGAAAAGTTTGATGGCAAGGGTAACTTCACCCTTTGACAGCAAAGGATGAAGGATCTGCTGGTGCAAAATAGAATCTACAAGGTCTTGACTCGCTAAAGACTGGAAAAGATTTCTGCTAAAGAGTGGGAGGAACTTGAAGAGATAGCATTCAATATGATTCGTATGTACCTCGCTGATGAAGTTCTACCAAAGATTAACATGAAAACCATACCAAAGGAGCTTTGGCAAAAACTAAAGAATACATATATAGGCAAAAATATGACAAACAAGCTATGGTTGAAGAAGCAGCTATATAGTTTGCAGATGCTCGAAGGAGAAGACATAGTTTTCCACATCCAGAAGTTCAATCAAGTTTGCTCGGATGTTATGAGCCATGTTGTAAAGATTGATGAGGAGGATAGAGCTCTCCTACTATCATGTTCACTACCTGCAGTATATGATGGTCTCTGTTGCCCAGCTATGCAACCCAAGTGGGGGGGTGAATTGGGTTTTCAAAATTTTAAAGTTAATTTAAAGATATCAAGATTGAATGATGATATACAAGATGTGTGTGTGAAGTGATTTAGGTCAGAGAAAAAATATAAAAGATTAGAGAGCAAGAATTTAACAAACTAAAGAAAGAAAGATAGCAAGCACACCACAAACAAGCAAGATTTATAGTGGTTCGGTGCTTTCCTTGCACCTACATCCACTCCCCAAGCTCCTACTTAGGAATTAAAATTCACTAACCGTATTCAAACTGAATACACCATTGGAAACCTCCAACCCTAGCTATCCCAAGCAAGAACACTTATTTTTCGGATACAAGCCAACCCAATACAATCCTATTCAAGGTTAGGATCAACCTTCCCAAGTTTTGGAACCCTCCAAAACCTAAATCAAAAAGTAAAGCAGAGTAAAAGATTTAATGATAATCAAATACAAATTTAGTTTCCTTTGTGAGCAAATAAAACCTTAAGAACGCTTTTCACAATAATGGAGGAAGCTTCTCTGATTTTTCTCAAGATTGTTGGAGATTTGAAAGGGCTTTTAAGAGGTAGGTAAACTTAAAATGAAGGCTTCTTTGCTTGAAGATGACTTTTGCTTAGGACTGAAATTGAATCACACCAATCTCTTGTATTTTTTTCTATTTAAAGCTTTTTAAATCTTCAATAGATGGAGGAGAGAATCCTGAGCAAGATTCATAGCCATAGGAGATATTAAAGAAAATATTAAAACCTATTAAAATAAGAAAAAAATAGTTGTTGCGGAAAAATTTTTGTTATAGGGGTCGACTCATGGCATAGGGGTTGACTCATGGGTCGACTCATAGCACAGGGGTCGATCTTTAAGACAAAATTTAGAAAAACAGTCATTCTATATTTTTAGCCTTCGGAACAGCAAAGGTCGACCCTAGGGTCAACCCTTGGTATAAAGACAGCATGCCAAACAGCCCTTTTCAGTATGGGACGACCTAGGGGTCGACCTAGGGAAATCCTGATTTTCCGGTCCAGGTTCGTTCAGATCTGATCAGATCAAGAGATATATTTCAAAAATTTTCTCTTGATCCCAATCAGATCTTGACATGTTTCAGATTTGATTATTATTATTTTAATAAAATAAAATTAAAAGATAAATTAAATCAAATTTAATTTACCTGATCTGGGTAATCCTATTACCCTGTTGATGATCCTGTTTGCAGCGGAAGGTTCTGGATCTTAGCCATGCAAGCACCTAGCCTCTACCGGTATCCACTTAGGTTGGATCTGGAGATCCTCTTCTTCTCTATCACACCTCCAAAAATCAGATCTGGATCTGATCTGGAGGATCTTCAAAACTCTTTTTGAAGATGAGCAGTCGTCCTTTGCAGCAGCGCAGCCTTCTTACTTTTGATCGCCTTTCTTTGATCTGAATCACACCAACCAAGGTCCAAAACTCCTTTTGGACATGGAGAGCAAGGAGAATTTTCATGGAGGGGAGAGGTTGGGGCGTGGAGAAACTATGATCTCATCATATCTTTAATCTGAGTTGCGTACAGGATCTTATTTATAGACTTGCTGTGATCCAACTCCTCTTCTTCCCAACCAATTGTTAGATATA
Organism: Cocos nucifera; assembly: GCA_006176705.1. NCBI lineage: Eukaryota > Viridiplantae > Streptophyta > Magnoliopsida > Arecales > Arecaceae > Cocos > Cocos nucifera. The sequence continues at coordinate 198,720 of QRFJ01002616.1, read as the reverse complement.
TGTGCCCTAGAAGCCAGAATTGGCTGACACTTGTAATACACTTCTAGGGGCAAAATTGTAATTTTGACTATAATTAATGAAATGGGTTATTTTCTATCACACCTGTGTATTTAGTGTCTGTGATACATCCTTTGAGTTAATGGTAATGATAATTCATATTTTCAAGAGTTGAAAATTTAAGACATGAATAATCATTATTAACTCATAAACAGCTCCCGACCATAGGATCATCACGAGGATGGTGATTGATCCGGAAGGTTGGTGTACGATCGCTTCTCTTTAGTAGATGAGTCTTGAGTCTACGGTGTGGAGACATCGGAGCGAGAGTACAGGTACTCGTTAGAGAACGAGGGCACTGAGCGTGACCACCTCGAGTAGTCATTAGGGAAGTCTACCTTCTCGTCAATGACTGACTCGATGCTGCAGTAGTGTGTCTGGTTCTTTGACCTGAGATGCATCGGCAGTTCACCTTGAGGGTGTTATAGTTTGACTACACCATTACTCGGTCTCCTAGCCATATGGAACCCTGAGGTGTATGTTGGCTATAGCATGTTCATTGTAGGAACTGGATTGCATCAAGATGGAATCTATCTACCTCGGTGGTAGAGGAGTAGCCCTATGATGATCATGAGAATCAAGTCCAGAAATCCCATGGCCATGGTAGAGTGAAATAATAGAAAGAGTTTCTATTTAGATTTTCACATTGGACTCGAATCGAATGATTACATCATATGACAGAGACTAGGGTTTGACGAGTTCACCTTAACCCTAATCTGATCGGGGCTCAAGATAGAAGAACTTAATCACACAGGTAGCTGCACCAAGAGGTTCGCATTCAGCTCTGATGGGTTGCCACCATATACTGCTAGGTGTCACTGGTGGATTTTGGGAGCAATTAGAATGATTTAGATGATCGATCATTCTAGCTGTTCGAATCAGAAGAGTTCTGATCCATCGAAAGGAGTTTCGATGATGTCTATGATAGAGATCATGACATATCCCATTACCATACAGAACTGAACCTAACTGGGTCACACAAACAAGGGTTTGAATCTGGTGATCATCAATTGAACTGATCTAGTTCAATTGATCTGAATGAGATTCAATTAGGTTCAAGGAAATCGTGCTAGCACTCGATTGAACCTAACGTTCTTCTTTTACTATCATAAATAAGTTGTCCTGACTGAGCCAAAGGAGTTTGTGCTCAATCAGAGGCCTTCATATGGTCTGACTGGAGGTTGTCCAAGTCAGAATAGGTTGTCTTATTTGTAAGACATTACCTGCCATTTTTGGTCACCTGCCATTTCTTGTTCTTTGACTTTGGTCAAAAGTCTACCTTTGACTGGTCAAACGTTGACCATTGACCCTTTGACTTTTGACCACATGTCATGCACCTATTGGAGAGCTGGTGGGGGCCTGTCCCCCTGCCAGAACCTGGCAAGGAGAAGGGCGCACGCCAAGGGTGGCGTGAGCCCAAGTAGGAGGCGCCTAGGAGTCCTTGTTGGACAAGGACTCCACCTCCCTTTTGGATTCCAATCAGAGTTCTACTAAGAATCCAGTTTGACTGGTCTTAGGCGCCCTCTAAGGAGGAATCCAGGGGTCTCTATTCCAACCAATCAGATTTAGATCTGATTTCACAAAGGGTTGTGATTGGTTGAGAGGAAGAGGAGTTGGATCACAAGAGGTCTATAAATAAGACCCTGCGCCCAACCCTAATTCTAATAGAGATTTCCCACGCCCCAAGGCTGCCTCTCCCCTCCTTCTCCATGCCATAGTCTCTTCTCCCCTTGCTCTCCACGTCCAAAAGTGTTTTGGATTTAGGTTGGTGCGATTCAGATCAAGGAAAGGCGATCAAAAGCAAGAAGGCTGCGCTGCTGCAAAAGGACGACTGCAGATCTTCAAAAGAGTTTTGAAGATCCTCCAGATCAGATCCAGATCTGATTTTTGGAGGTGTGATAGAGAAGAAGAGGATCTCCAGATCCAACCCGAGTGGATACCGGTAGAGGCCAGGCGCTTGCGTGGCTAAGATCCAGAACCTTCCGCTGCAATCAGGATCATCTACAGGGTAATAGGATTACCCAAATCAGGTAAATTAAATTTGATTTAATTTATCTTATTTTATTTTATTTATTAAAATAATAAGAATCAGATCTGAAACATATCAAGATCTGATTGAGATCAAGAGAAAATTTTTGAAATATATCTCTTGATCTAATCAGATCTGGACGAACCTGGACCGGGAAATCAGGATTTCCCTTCAACTGGTATCAGAGCCATGGTTCTAAATTGTTTAGATCTGATTTTAATTTTATTTTAATTAGAAAATAAAGTGATTTCAGATGTCACATGAGATGTGATCAGATCTGAAATCAGAAAAAATTAAAATTAAATGATTTGGATCTAAGAACATGAAGATATGCATGACTAGTTCTAGAATAGAATAGTTCTATAGAATAGTTTTGCATGTCTTTGATTTAATCTGATTAAATCATATTTTAGATCTTCTTATTTACTATTTTCTTGATATTATAAGTGTTATAATAACATCTGATAAACAGCAAATAAAAATTATTTAATTTTAAATATCATATGAGATATGATAGATGCATGTCTAGACTAGTTGTAGAATAGTTCTACATAATTGTCTAGATTAGAATTTATTTTGATTAGATCAATTTAAATCTAATTTTTTAGATTATTATGAGATAATTTAGATCTGAAAACATGCATGATTTGATACATGAGATGTATGCAAAATATGCCTTGATTAGATCTAAATTTGTATATGAGATATATGATATAGATCTATAACTGTTTTGTAGTATTTACATGTTCCTGATTAAGGCGTTCCTCTTGGCCGTCCGGTCATAAGAACGAAGAAGGGTTTAAAGGCCCTCTCTTCCCATTCGATGGGGTGTTCTTATGACGTGTAGGGGTGCTGCGTGTTCGTCCTTAATCAGAAACCCAAAACTTACTTTCTGCAAAACCCTAGATCCTGAAACCCTAGGATTTATTGTGCATATTTTGTTTATGAACCCAACTTAATTAAGAATTAAGTTTATGGAATATTAATTAGGTCTAAAATTGAGAATTTCAGATCTAAGACATATTCATAATACTGGGTTCGGGCTTGGGTAGCTCAATTAGGTCTAAGCGGTTGATCAAACCGAATCAAGAGTTGGTTAGATGGGATCAACAATGCTTAAATTGACCAGCCTAATAGGATTAAGTCTGGGTCAAGATCGAGTCACGATCAAGCAAGACCTAATTAGGCTCAGAGGTTAGAGTCTGGATTGTAGGCTAACCCAATTGGTTCTGACTCAACAATTTGGTGTCTAAGGTAAGTTTGGCACAGACGACCGACTGGTTTTTAATTGGAAGCTACTCGACCTGAATGCGTTCTTGTGCGAGTTAACGGCATATTCCTTCCACCGGTCTCACTTACCTGGCCATATCTGTTGACACAGTTCTGATCTGAGGTGGTCAATAATCCGAGCTGAACCCATGCCACTAGGTTAGTCATAATTGTTATGACTAAGCCAAGTCTAGTTTAATGAGACCTGAATCAATTCTCCCTAAGAAAAGATTAAGTCTGAGGTCTTCCACCATTGTAGACGTGCGGGCCCTTCCCGGGGTTGATTGTTCTCGGCTGGATACAGTGGCTCAGTTGCACCGGGAAGATGCAACCATGTCTATTAGGCATTGGATGCTATGGGCTGGAGGATGAGTTGGGCTCAATATTTCGGATACGGTGAGAGACCCTCAATTAGGAACCCAGTCTATGCAAATGGTGGGTCTGACTTAACTAAGGAGTGGATCAATATTCCGGATACGGTGAGATTCATGAATTAGAGACCAAGTTTGGGTGCACCATGATTAGAGAATCATTGAACAAGAGTTGTTCACTCATTGGCTAACCCATCACCAATAACTGTTAGGTGAGGTGATGAGTCAGTTGGTGAGACCGCACCACCCACTAGAAATCATCAATCGCGGAGATTTTCGCATCTCTACAGAGGGAGTGTAGGGATCCGAGAAAATAGTGGGAGCTAATTTGTTTAAAAATAAAATCCCTAAACAAATTGGTCAAGTCAAAATTACAGTATCTAACTAGAATCTTTGACTCTCTACAGGAAAATGTCTGCGTCCAACCCACTGGCACGTATCCTAGACACACATAGACTGACTGGACCCAATTATAAAGATTGGCTCAGGAACTACAAAATTGTTTTGGGTTCAGAGAAGTTAACACATGTTTTGGACCAGGACCCTCCCACCTTACCAGCTCGTCCATCCACTGAACAGAGAGCGTCTCTGGAAAAATGGATTGACGAAGACAATAAGGCCAGATACTACATGTTGGGCTCGATGTCTGATGAGCTCCAGCGCCAACATGAAGATATCGGGACTGCTCGCCAAATGTTGGCTCACCTGCAGGAGATGTTTGGTGAACAGAGTCGCGCAGCCAAATATCAAGTCACGAAAATGACTTTTTAAGGCTAAGATGCGTGATGGGCAGTCAGTCCAAGATCACTGTCTGACAATGATCAAGGACATGGAAGAGCTTGAGAAGCTCGGTGTGAAGTTGGACTTGGACTTGCAGAACGATATTATTCTGCAATCCTTGACTGATGCATATGGGCAATTCATCATGAATTACCACATGCATAAACTTCAAAATTCCTTGGCCGAGTTGATGAATATGCTGGTTACCGCTGAGCTTTCTATGAAAGGTTCTAAAGGCTCAGTTCTTGCTATGGAACGGACTTCTTCCAAAAGAAAGTCTTATGGAAAGAAAAAGAAGTCTGTGAAAAAGCAAAAGGTAGGAAGGATCAAAGAAGAAGAAGGCAGAACCGAAGAAGAAAGGTCGATGGCAAAGGAAAGTGTTTCCATTGCAACAGCGACGGCCATTGGAAGCGGAACTGCCCTACTTACCTGGCCACCCTGAAGAACAAGAAGGAAGGTCCTTCTGGAGGTATGCTCGTTATTGAGTCTAACCTTACGGTTTCTTCTGCATCCAGTTGGGTGCTTGACTCTGGTTCTAGTGCTCATCTGTGCACTTCTATGCAGGGTCTTGAGGATAGCAGGAGGCTGAGGGATGGAGACATGATCCTACGCGTCGGTAATGGAGCAAGAGTTGCTGCAGTAGCCGTGGGAACATACCCTCTGCGATTACCATCTGGTTTAGACTTAGTTTTAAAAGACTGTTATTATGTGCCTGCAGCTAGCAGGAATTTGATTTCTGTTTCATGCTTAGCACAAGAAGGTTATGTGATCACCTTCTTTAAGGACCATTGTAACATTCTTTATGAAAGAAATAAAATTGCAAATGGTTTCCTTGTTAATGGTCTTTATCAGTTGCATATTGATGTACCTATTTTAACTATCGAGCAAAACGTGAATGCCAAACGACCTAGGGATAGTCCAAACGACAGATATCTATGGCACCTGAGATTAGGTCATATAGCAGAAGATAGGATTAACAAATTGGAGAAAAATGGGCTATTGAGTCCATTGACTTTTGAGTCATATCCAACTTGTGAATCTTGTCTTCAAGGCAAAATGACTAAACTCCCTTTTGTTGGACATGGGGAGAGGGCCACAGATCTCCTTGCCCTAGTACATACTGATGTGTGCGGCCCATTTGATGTGCCGGCTAGAGGCAATTTTGTCTACTTCATTACCTTTACCGATGATCTGTCTAGGTATGGGTATGTGTATCTTATGAGACACAAGTCTGAAGCTTTTGAAAAGTTCAAAGAATTCAGACATGAAGTAGAAAAACAAACTGGAAAACCCATTAAGGTTCTTCGATCAGATCGAGGAGGTGAATACCTTAGCCGGGAATTCCTAGACTATCTTAAGGAAAATGGCATAGTCTCTCAATGGACTCCACCAGGAACACCTCAACTCAACGGGGTTTCAGAACGGAGAAATCGGACTCTATTGGATATGGTTCGATCCATGATGAGCTTCACAGACCTCCCTGATTTTCTTTGGGGACATTCATTATTAACTTCAATCTATTTACTGAATAGGGTTCCCTCTAAAACCGTTCCTACCACACCGTATGAGATATGGCACGGTAAGAAACCAAGTCTGAGTCATCTCAGAATTTGGGGTTGTCCGGCTCATGTCAAAAGACAACAAGCGGACAAGTTAGAGTTTAGGTCCTTTAGAGCTCGATTCATAGGATATCCTAAAGAGTCATTAGGATACTATTTCTACATTCCAGAAGACCACAATGTGATTGTGAGTCGACATGCCATATTTCTTGAAAAATAGTTTATTCAAGATAGTGGCATTGGAAAGCAGATTAAGCTTGATGAGAAAGTCTCACAAGCAGAACGAGCTAAGGACCAAGTGGAACCAAATCAGGTTGAGCCAATAAGAACACTACCTCCTCCACCTCGTAGATCGGAAAGAGTTTCCCGTCCCCCTGAAAGATACTTAGGTATTATTTCAGAGGATGTAGAGGAAATGTTCCTCATAGGTAATGGTGCTCATGGTGATGATCCCAAAACCTACAACGAGGCGATATCAGATATCGACTCCGAGAAATGGCTTGAGGCAATGAAGTCAGAGATCGACTCGATGCACTCAAACCAAGTCTGGACCTTGGTAGATCCACCAGAAGGTATAGTACCTATTGGGTGTAAATGGATCTTCAAGAGAAAGATTGGTGCAGATGGGAATGTGGAGACATTCAAGGCTAGACTGGTGGCAAAAGGTTATAGTCAACGCGAAGGCATTGACTATCAGGATACCTTTTCCCCGGTAGCTATGCTAAAATCCATCCGCACATTGCTTGCTGTTGCAGCCTATTTCGATTATGAAATATGGCAAATGGACGTGAAAACGGCATTCCTAAATGGATATCTTGAGGAAGATATCTATATGGAACAGCCGCTAGGTTTCACATCCAGTGATACTGATCACAAGGTTTGCAAGCTGCAAAGGTCCATATATGGACTTAAGCAAGCATCTCGGAGCTGGAACACTCGTTTCAATGATGTGATCAAAAAGTTTGGTTTCATCAAAAATGAAGAGGAACCATGTGTTTTCAAAAGGGTCAGTGGGAGCGCTGTTGTCTTCCTCGTATTGTACGTGGATGACATCCTCCTTATTGGGAATGATATTCCCATGTTGACATCAGTCAAGATGTGGTTGTCCAAGGAATTCTCCATGAAAGACCTAGGTGAAGCATCCTTTATTCTAGGAATTAAGGTCTATAGGGATAGACCGAATAGGATGCTAGGACTTTCACAGAAGATGTACATAGAGGAAGTACTAAAGAGGTTTAGTATGGAAAACTCTAAGAGGGGATTAATACCCTTCAGACATGGTATTCATCTTTCCAAGAAGATGTGCCCCAGCACACCTGAGGAAATAGAACGCATGAGCAAGATCCCTTATGCTTCTGCAATAGGGAGCCTCATGTATGCCATGCTATGTACACGACCTGATATAGCCCATGCTGTGAGTGTCACAAGCAGATATCAGTCAAATCCAGGTGAAGAACACTGGACTTCTGTGAAATGTATCCTTAAGTACTTGAGAAGAACTAAGGATATGATGTTGGTCTTTGGTAACGGAGAACTCCAAGTTCAAGGGATACACAGACTCGGACTTCATGTCCGATATAGATGATCGAAAGTCGACATCTGGAAGTCTGTTTGTGTGCAATGGTGGAGCTGTCAGCTGGAAGAGTTCCAAGCAAACTGTGATAGCAGATTCCACCATGGAAGCAGAATATATAGCTGCATCAGAGGCTGCAAAGGAAGCATTCTGGTACAAGAAGTTTGCTGCAGAAATTGGAGTAATGCCATCAGATGCCATTCCTCTTTACTGCGACAACAATGGCGCCATAGCCCTTGCTAAGGAGCCGAGGTCTCACCAGAAGTCCAAGCACATTGAGCGGCGATATCATCTCATCCGCGATTACCTTGAGAAAGGTTACGTTGAGGTCAAGAGAGTCAACTCCGCAGATAATGTGGCAGACCCACTTACAAAGCCGTTGGGCCAGCAGAAGATCGAAGCCCACCTTGAGAAGATGGGACTTAGACTTGTAGCCAATTGGCTTTAGGACAAGTGGGAGATTGTTAGATATATGTGCCCTAGAAGCCAGAATTGGCTGACACTTGTAATACACTTCTAGGGGCAAAATTATAATTTTGACTATAATTAATAAATGGGTTATTTTCTATCACATATGTGTATTTAGTGTCTGTGATACATCCTTTGAGTTAATGGTAATGATAATTCATATTTTCAAGAGTTGAAAATTTAAGACATGAATAATCATTATTAACTCATAAACAGCTCCCGACCATAGGATCATCACGAGGATGGTGATTGATCCGGAAGGTTGGTGTACGATCGCTTCTCTTTAGTAGATGAGTCTTGAGTCTACGGTGTGGAGACACCGGAGCGAGAGTACAGGTACTCGTTAGAGAACGAGGGCACTGAGCGTGACCACCTCGAGTAGTCATTAGGGAAGTCTACCTTCTCGTCAATGACTGACTCGATGCTGCAGTAGTGTGTCTGGTTCTTTGACCTGAGATGCATCGGCAGTTCACCTTGAGGGTGTTATAGTTTGACTACACCATTACTCGGTCTCCTAGCCATATGGAACCCTGAGGTGTATGTTGGCTATAGCATGTTCATTGTAGGAACTGGATTGCATCAAGATGGAATCTATCTACCTCGGTGGTAGAGGAGTAGCCCTATGATGATCATGAGAATCAAGTCCAGAAATCCATGGCCATGGTAGAGTGAAATAATAGAAAGAGTTTCTATTTAGATTTTCACATTGGACTCGAATCGAATGATTACATCATATGACAGAGACTAGGGTTTGACGAGTTCACCTTAACCCTAATCTGATCGGGGCTCAAGATAGAAGAACTGAATCACACAGGTAGCTGCACCAAGAGGTTCGCATTCAGCTCTGATGGGTTGCCACCATATACTGCTAGGTGTCACTGGTGGATTTTGGGAGCAATTAGAATGATTTAGATGATCGATCATTCTAGCTGTTCGAATCAGAAGAGTTCTGATCCATCGAAAGGAGTTTCGATGATGTCTATGATAGAGATCATGACATATCCCATTACCATACAGAACTGAACCTAACTGGGTCACACAAACAAGGGTTTGAATCTGGTGATCATCAATTGAACTGATCTAGTTCAATTGATCTGAATGAGATTCAATTAGGTTCAAGGAAATCGTGCTAGCACTCGATTGAACCTAACGTTCTTCTTTTACTATCATAAATAAGTTGTCCTGACTGAGCCAAAGGAGTTTGTGCTCAATCAGAGGCCTTCATATGGTCTGACTGGAGGTTGTCCAAGTCAGAATAGGTTGTCTTATTTGTAAGACATTACCTGCCATTTTTGGTCACCTGCCATTTCTTGTTCTTTGACTTTGGTCAAAAGTCTACCTTTGACTGGTCAAACGTTGACCATTGACCCTTTGACTTTTGACCACATGTCATGCACCTATTGGAGAGCTGGTGGGGGCCTGTCCCCCTGCCAGAACCTGGCAAGGAGAAGGGCGCACGCCAAGGGTGGCGTGAGCCCAAGTAGGAGGCGCCTAGGAGTCCTTGTTGGACAAGGACTCCACCTCCCTTTTGGATTCCAATCAGAGTTCTACTAAGAATCCAGTTTGACTGGTCTTAGGCGCCCTCTAAGGAGGAATCCAGGGGTCTCTATTCCAACCAATCAGATTTAGATCTGATTTCACAAAGGGTTGTGATTGGTTGAGAGGAAGAGGAGTTGGATCACAAGAGGTCTATAAATAAGACCCTGCGCCCAAAACCCTAATTCAATGCATTGACTACGCTGCCAAGGCTTTGCCTCTTCCCTCCTTCTCTCATGCCATATCCTTCTTCCCTTTGCTCTCCACGTCAAAGTGTTTTGGATCTTAGATTGTAGCGATTACAGATCAAGGAAAGGCGATCAAAGCAGAAGCTGCGCTGCTGCAAAAGGACGACTGAGATCTTTCAAAAGAGTTTGAGAGATCCTCCAGAATCAGATCCAGATTAGATTTTTGGAAGGTGTGCATTTAGAGAAGAAGAGGATCTCGCAGAATCCAACCTCAGTGGATATCGGTAGAGGCCAGGCGCTTGCGTGCTAGATCCCAGAACCTTCCGCTGTAATCAGGTCTCTACAGGTAATAGGATTACCCAACAGGTAAATTAATTTGTTTAATTTATCTTTTTTATTTTATTTATAAAATAATATAATCAGATCTTGAAATATATCAAGTCTGATTAGAGGTCAAAAGAAAATTTTTGAAAGTATCTCTCTGAATCTAATTCAGATCTGGACGAACCTGGAGGGAAAATCAGGATTTCCCTTCATAGGGTTCAAAAATAAAACATGTAAATAAAATCCTAGGGTTTGCAGGATCTAGGATTTTGCAGAAAATAAGTTTTAGATTTTTGATTAAGGATGAATGGTGCAGCACCCCTATAATTCAATAAAGAACACCCCATCGAATGAGAGGAGAGAATATTTAAATCCTACGTTAATTCTTTATGAATGGATTGACTAAGGGGAATGCCTTAATCAGAAATATGAAACTATAAAACTAGTTAGATTACATCATAATAATCTCATATATAAAAATTGATCTAACTATAAGCATATTTTGCAGTACAATCTTCATGTATCCATAATCATGCATGTTTTCAGATCTAAATATCTCATAATCATCTAAAAATAAATTTAAATTGATCATAAATCAAATTAAAATCTATTCAGACCAATTATGTGAACTATTCTACAACTAGTTAACATGCATTCATCATATCTTCTTATGAATAAATTAAATAACTTTGATTTTCTATTTTTTAAGAATCTTTATAATATTTATAACATCAAGAATAGTAGATAAAAAAATTTAAAAATCATTAACTAATCAAATTTAATTATATCATGCAAAGACCTATACATAAGAATAATTCTATTCGACATCAAGTCATGGCATCTTGTACAACTTAGATCTAAATTATTTTAATTTTTAAATTTTTTTGATTTCAAATCTAATCACATCTCATGTGATATCTAAAATCATTTTATTATCAGATCAAAATTAAAATAAAATTAGATCTAATGAAAAATGCAATTTGGCTTTGATACCAGTTGAAAGGAAAAATCTAGGCTTTTCCAGTTAGGTTTCGTTTTCAAAATATGATTGGAGATCAAGGAGAGATATTTCAAAAAAAAAATTTAAAATTTAGATCAGATCTAAGACTTTGTAAATTTGATATTATTAATCTAATAAAATAAATAATAAATTAAATCTAATTTAATTTACCTTGTTGAGAGTAATCTGATTATCCTATAATGATCCTGATATCTTGTCCTGAGGTTCTGAATTTAGGCATGTAAGTGCCTAGGCCTGTACTCCGATACGCACTTAAAGTGAGGATATGAAAAGATCTTCTTTCTCTTTATCACCTCTCCAAAAAAATTGAGATCTAAATCTGAATTTTGAAGCATCTTCAAAACTTCAATTTGAAAAGATGTGAGTTTGTCTCTTGCAGGCAGTTGCTGACCTTCTTCACTTTTCTTTCGCCTTTTCTCTTGCTTGGATCACACCAAACTGAAGCCACAATTCTTGGGCGTGGAATAGGAGAAGAAGAAAAGACCTAAAGATGGATGGAGGAGGGAGAGGGCAGCCTTGTGGCATGGGCAATGGATCAATCTCTTTACGAGCTTGGCGCAGATAGGGTTTGTTTATAGACCCTATTACGCATGTAAGTGCCACATCATCTCGACCAATACAGTCCTTTTGTTTGCAATCAGATCTAAATGTGATTGGGGAATGACATCATATGATCCAATCAGATGAGAGCCCTCTGAATCATCCTTAGATGGTGCCAAGACTGGTCAAAGATAAGTCTTTTGGTGCCGACCTAGGTAGAAACCCCTGAAGTAAATGGAGTCCATCTGTTATGGGACTTCAGAATGCTCTATCCATGGGCACACAAGGGCGCCTTCCCTAGGGGAGGATAGGAAGGGCGTGCCGCCCTTTTATCATGCTACTTTTAGTAGATGATTGGTCCAAATAATTTCTCACCTATGAATGAATTTGGCACATGGGTAGATGTCCTAAGTGTCAATGGTCAAGTTTGAACCAAATGTCCGAAGTAGGATTTAGTAGGTGAAATGAAATGGCAAGGTGGTTGGTCTCAAATTCATCTCATAAATTAAGATAATTCTTTCTAACCTAGACAAGGCTCCAATCAGAGCCAAGTAAAGGTATGAGTGAGGCCAAGGACACATTTGGCTCAGGACAGACTAAACTTTTATGAAATAAAGAGAAACATTAGGTTCAATCGGGTGCTAGCATAGATTTTCTTGAACCTAATTGAATCTCAATTCAAATCAATTGAACTGAGATCAGTTCAATTGATGATATCCAGATTCAAACCTCTTGTTTGTGTGACCAGTTAGGTTCAGTTCTGTATGGTAATGGATATGTATGATCTCTATCATGACATCATCGAAACTTTCATGGATCAGAAATCTCTTCTGATTCGAACAGCTAGATGATTGATCATCTAAATCATTCTAATTGCTCCAAAATCACAGTGACACCTAGTAGATATGGTGGCAACCCATCAGACTGAATGCGAACCTCTTGGTGCAGCTACCTGTGTGATTTAAGTTCTTCTATCTTGAGCCCCGATCAGATTAGGGTTAAGTGAACTCGTCAAACCCTAGTCTCTGTCATATGATGTAATCATTCGATTCGAGTCCAATGTGAAAATCTAATAGAAACTCTTTCTATTATTTCACTCTACCATGGCCATGGATTTTGGACTTGATTCTCATGATCATCATAGGGCTATCTCCCATCTACCGAGGTAGATAGATTCCTTTGTTGTCAATCCATTCCTACAATGAACATGCTATAGCCAACATACACCTCAGGTTTCCATTGGCTAGGAGACGAGTAATGGTGTAGTCAAACTATAACACCCTCAAGGTGAACTGCCGATGCATCTCAGGTCAAAGAACAGACACACTAACAGCAATTCGGTCAGTCATTACGAGAAGGTGACTTCCCTAATGACTACTGAGGTGGTCACGCTCAGTGCCTCTTCTCTAACGAGTACTTACTCTCGCTCTTGTGTCTCCACACTCTAGACTCAAGACTCATCTACTAGAAAGCGATGTACACACAACCTTCCGGATCAATCACCATCCTCGTGATGATCCTATGGTCGGGAGCTTTTATGAGTTAATAATGATTATTCATGTCTTAAATTTTACTCTTTGAAAATATAGAATATCATTCCATTAATCAAAGGATGTATCAAGACACTAAATACACATTTATAGATAAAAATAACCCTATTTTCATTATTTATAGTCAAAATTATAATTTTCCTAGAAGTGTATATCAAGTTTTAAGCAATTCTGCTTCTAGAGCATACATATCTAACAACTACGCAACGTTTCTGAAGCCTAATTTGCTACATCTAAATTCAAATCAATTAAACTAGAATAGTCAAATTGATGATATTCAGATCAAAACCCTTATTTGTGTGGTACCCAGTTAGCTTTGATTTCATATGGAATGGATATGTTCGGCGATCTCTATCATCGATATCAATCAAAATATCTTTCGATGGAATTAAACTTTTTGAATTCAAGACAACTAGTATGATGTGATCATCTAAATCATTCTAATTACTCCTCAAAATCTACAGTGACACCTAGTAAGCAATATGATGGCAATGCCATCAGAAACTAAAAAAGTGAACCTTTTTCTCGGTGCAGTTACTATGAGATTAATTTCTTCTATCTTGAGCCTAACTGGATTTGGGGTTAAGGTAATACTCAATCAAATCCTAATATCCATCCAATATGATTAATCAATTCAATTCAAGTCCTAAATGTAAAAATCTTCAATAGAAACTCTTTCCATTATTTCACCTGACATGGCCATGGCTTATGAAACTTGATCTCATGAATCATCATAGGGCTACTCCTCGTCTATCGAGGTAGAATAGAATTCTCTATTGGTACATATCTGGATATGGAACGCGATGTTTTGGTTAAGTCCACCGACGTTTATCAGTTTAATAAATTCCCAACCTTCCCCCCTTTCTTAAATAATTAAAAATGCATAGATAGCAGCTGAGTCGAGTGAATCCTAGGGAAAGGTAGTGATTTTTAATTTAAATCTTATTTATTTAAAAGAAAAAGAAAGATGAAGAAAGAATTTTGAATCGAAAAGTGTAAAAATTAAAAAAAAAATTAAAGATGGAATTGAAACTTGTACTAAGGATCTACTAGTTAGATATTAGCATCTTTACTGTGACATAAACAATTAATTAATTAAAATGAGAAAAAATAATTGAATAAAAATAAAAAGCAACTAAATTAAAGTGTAAATAAAATAATTTTTATTAATTAAATTTAATTTAAATACATAAAATTTAAAAAAAATAAATTAGCCTGTTCTGATCTTGGATGCGGCATTAGCGATAAGATGGTTGGTAGAACCGGCTCTTTCCCCCTTTTTTCCGGCACCATCCCTTCAACGGTTAGTACTAGTAGCTCACCCTTACACTTACTTTGATGGAAGGCAGCTTGCATAGTAATTCGGGCCTTCTAAGGGTCTTTACTTGAGCTAAGGTGAGCTTATTAATTGAGAGGCTGGGAATTTTTTTTGCTGCTATATTTCTGGCAATGTGGGATAATAGAAGCTCTTTAATCATCAAAAATAAATGAATGACTAAGTAAATTGAATAAAAATGAGCTTCTGAATTGAATTTCCCTTTGATAGTGCTGTGAGAACAATCTGGCCGTCAATCAGGAATGCAACGGTCAAAAATCATCAAAATTCGGATCGTAGTATACCCAGATAAGTTGATTAAAATCTGGCCATCCATCAGTTTACTATGTTGATGGAGGAAATCTGGTGCACGATCTGACATCTGGGAGTCTTGATCATGTCGAGTATTCTAGGACATTGGATCTTTCATCCATTTGATTTTCTTGGATCGCACGTCTAAAGTCGCTGTGATAGAATTTGAATCAACCAGAAATAAACCACCCGCTCCGATTCTTGAACCGCAATCCAATCGCAGCTCCGATCATGCAACTTACTGTTCCATAGACCGCTGATGGACTCGCCACCCAACACCACACCATCAAGTGCCTCTTAGTCGCTGAGTGAAAGATCAAATATCCTTGAAGTCCATAAAATTTCTTGGACCCCTTTAAAGGTCCTAGTCCGCCAGTCGGCAATTCTGATCGTCGGTTTTCTGCTGAGCTGGCGCGTCCAGCCTGATCGTGGAGAGCTGATAGTGCTTCTGAGTATCGACTCTGAGCACTTGGCTGGCTTGGTGGTCTTGCTTCGAGCCGAGCTGAGCTCATTTTCCTTTTTTTATTTAATTTTTATTTATATATTACTTTAAAAAATTTCAATCTTTTTGTTAGGCAATTCTTATTTTTCATTACATTTATTAATTGATTCGTACATAACAAAAAAATGAAGCTCTTTCTATTGATATATAAAATTTCTTATTTCTTATTTTTATTAATTTTTATTAATTTTTTAAATTTTTTTTTTTTAATAAAATATGAATTTTTTAAATTATATATAAAGTTAATTAATATTTTTAAAATATGATATAAATTAATTGATAAATTAATATCTTTATTGATGGATTTATGATGAGCTTATACAACCCCGCCGAACTTAAGCTTTGCTCGTCTTCGTGAAGTAAAAAGAATTTATTTTAAAATCCTTTTAGACTTTAAGGTTTCGAATTTATCTAAGCAGTTTTATAATGACCATTGATATTGCTTAGTAGAACTTAATGAGATATTCAGATTAGGGTAATTAATACTTATCATAGAAAAATTAAGTAAAGAATTTCAAATTTTCGAAAATCTTTTTCTAAATTATTCCACCTTTTACTCTGATTTGTCTAAACTTTTATATAGACAATGTATTGGCTACTTCATCCTTCTATTTATTGATTTTTTATTTTACATTACCACTTTTGACGTGGCGAATATCATGCTTACTTAGGCAACGGGACTCCGGTTACTGTGTGGAAACCAATATATGTTTTCTTTTTTAATGTGTACCACTATTAAGTGTCTTAACTTCTAAGCTTTCCTATCTTGATCATGATAGGGAGTCTTGACCAATAGACTCCAAATCAGTTGGTTTAGGGACACTAGATATAGAATACCCTCGGGCTTACTAGCTTCGAATCAAATAGGCTTACGAGTTAAGATGACTTTACAACTAGGCTTCTTTTGCCTTCTCAGCCTTTTGACGCGAAACCTCAATTTGTTGCTTAGGAAGAGGGTCGGTTACGTAAGTGAGGAAGTATTGAAACTATTTTATTAAAATAAATTTTTTATATGAAGAAACGTATAGTTACCCTACACACAGCCTAAATAAGAAAGACTTATTTTCTTTGATGTAGTAGAAATTAATTAAAAATGCTCTCAAGGAAAAAAACTTTTTATTTAGACTTAACTCTTTATGAATTTCTTAAATACTTTGATCTCAATTATCTGCATAGATTTTTGATTGTGTATCAATTTTTCTTTTAAAAACATGTTAGTTTCAATTGCAATTCTTAGAGCAGCAAATCAGGTGGTCGCTAAATACTAATCCTAAACTTTTTTGAGGAACTCAAAATTTTTAAAAATTTTTTATTTTTCTCTCCCCCCAACTTAATCAACATTACGCTATGAGAGAAAAAAAAAAGGATGTAATAAAGAACATCGGAAAGAATACACTCTAACTCAGTGGTATATTTTTGTCGGCTAGCACATCCCTTTGAATTTGAAGTCTCCTCCACTTATTCAGAATTATTCCTAAAAAAATACAACTAAAAGAATAAATTAATTAACAAAACTAATATTCGGGTTGTCTTCCAACAAGCGCTAAGTTTAGCCGTTTCAGCCAGAAACAATTCTACTATCCTATGTCGATATTGGATTGACAAATTCCTAATAGATTTTGATTGCAATCTCAGAAAGAGTTGATTTATAATCCCATATTGATATATCTTATTAATTTTAGGAGTAATAATTTAGATATCCCATTCCTCCAGACCAATGTTTATTAAGAATTTCTCCTATTTGGTCTTCCTAAAATGCTACATAGAATGGAGTTTTTTAATTAGAGTTAAAGTTAAGTTGCAATTCATGGGTGCTGGAATGGTAGACTAAGGACGTTTTATATTCTGAGGTAATATTATGGATCTGCTTAAACAACTACCCATTGGATATTTTATTACTATGCTGCTCTTTGATTTTTAGTAAGAAGAACAGCGTTTTAGGGTTGAAGGGAATAGGACATTCAGGTTTATAAGTCTGCGGGTAATCATCTATTCTCTTTTTTTCTAATTTCTTATCTCATTTAAAATAGAACTAGCATCAGTACTAATTCTAGTTTTGGGTTTTCTTCTATATGGTTAGTCTCAGTACTAACCTCTCTCACCTGGTCTTAGTATAGGTCATAAGATCCTATAGCTTTTAGAGTTCAGGATTACTTTGGCATTCTCTAATTGAGGACTTCTTAAGTGAGACATGAAATTGATAACTTGGGTCCAGATGGTTGGGTGGTACAATTAAGGTTTGGTTGTTTGAAAATTGGTAGGTTGGGTAGTTTTGATCTAGTTTCTCTCATCCACTTCCTCATGTAGAACTCAAACTAAATTATCTATTTCAGCTTCTAGTCCTGGTGATAGATTTTACTGTTGAGTCCAAAATCAATTATTGCAGTTGGTTAAATCTAATCTCAGCTAGATTGATCTAGCTGAGGAGGTGGGTATGCGGGCTGATTATAAATATGATGGTGGATAACCTGGACTAAGGCTGACCATATATTGCATAATTTTGGATATTGGGAATCTAATTTTGATATTTTGCTTAAGTGAAATTTTGGGTCTGAGCCTGAGTCCCTGTGGATGTCCAAGAAAAATTATAAGTTACCTCGCAATCTGAATTATATGCAATTTGAAATGGGTCAATTATCAAATTTGGAGTATCCTTGAGCAGGCTTGAACTTGTTCTTGGATTAAAATGTGGAAAACCTCGTGTAAGTCATAGGACATTCACTCACAATAATGGATTGGGCTAGCACAGATTTGAAATAAGTTCCTCCTGATAATTTAAGAAGATGAATGTGAAGATTGTAGCAGGAGATTATTGACCTATGGATTTAGGAGTTGGATCTAATTTCTGAGCAAGAAGATTACTCTTATCTAAATTTTTTGACTATTAGGTTTCATATTAAGCCAATTTGATTATTAAGGTTTAATATGAATCAACCATTCAATTAATTCAATTTAAATTTAAAACAAAAATTGATTTCCTACCGTGCATGTTATCAGTGCAACCCTAACGTATTGGTTCAAAAAAAAAAAATTTGATTTTTTTTTAATTTTTTTATTTTTATTATTATATTATTTTTTAATAATTAAAATTAATTTTTTTAATTATTTTATTTGTTAATTTTAAATTTAATTTAATTTATTAAATTATCAAGTTTTTTAATATTTTTTAATTAGTTTAATTTTTATTTTATTTTATTTTTATTTTAATTTTTTAGAGAGAAAGAAAAAGAAGAAAGAAAAGTTCTAAAAGAAGAGGTCCTAGAGGAGTCCTAGAACTTAAGAAAAAGAGAAGAATTAGGTTGAATTAGATTTAATGTTGGTTAGCAAATCAGTTGGTCAATCAAATCCTATTAAGGGTTATCCCTAGAATCTAGACAGCTCCTAATGCCAAAGGTTCACCTCAAGCCGTCAAGTGTAGGATTAGCAATCAACTAAGCCAGGTAGTATAAGGTCGGTGGGAGTCCCTCCGTTGCCTTGCCTTAGATACCAATTTATGCTTGACTAGGTAAGGCGAACGATCAATTCAAAACCACCTTCCCTTCGGACGCCAGTCATCCCTGAACCACTTTCCGCTAGACACCAGATCAAATTGACTTATCCTAACCCAGTTTCAACCTTAGGTTTTCTTATTCTATTGAGCTCGAGTTCCTAGGGTGGATGTTCTAATTGGATTTTAATTTAAAAGGCTTAGATCATGCAGGATGTTGTTGGTTGTTTGTGGGCTAAGGAAGGGTGATCAAATCCGAAAAAAACGCTTTATCTTTTTAATTGGGTTGTGCCCTTTAAATTTCGTTTAATATGAATATGCATTAAAAAATTTTCAATCAAAGGGTTCTATGCAATTTTAAAACTAATTACATGCAACTAATTGAATTCTGGAAGAGGCTTACCTACCTCCAGCATCATCCAAAAAAAAAATAAATAAAAATAAAAATAAAAACTATATGAATGCATGCTCTAAAATACGTGTAAGGATTACTAAGCTCTAAATCATGAGGCCTTTTAATTAGGTTTAAATAAATATTTTAATTAAATTTAGGAGTGTAGAAAATAATCAATAAAGTAAATAAATAAATAAATAAAAAAGAGGATTAGGTTAGGAATTGATCTCACCAAAAGTAAAAATTCCGATTCTTTTTATTCTAATATCTTCTTTTTTCTGGAAAATTAAATAAAA
>QRFJ01002616.1:161682-179124 GCA_006176705.1 Cocos nucifera | reverse complement strand
ATTCAGCTCTGATGGGTTGGCAACCATATACTTGGTGTCACTGGATTTTGGAGCAATTAGAATGATTTAGATGACGATCATTCTAGCTGTTCGAATCAGAAGAGTTTCTGATCCATCGAAAGGACTTTCGATGATGTCTATGATAGGATCATCACATATCCCATTACCATACAGAACTGAACCTAACTAGGTCACACAAACAAGGGTTGAATCTGGTGATCATCAATTGACTGATCTAGTTCATTGATCTGAATGAGATCAATTAGGTTCAAGAAAATCGTGCTAGCACTCGATGAACCTAACGTTCTTCTTTTACTATCATAAATAAGTTGTCCTGACTGGCCAAAGGATTTGTGCTCGATCAGAGGCCTTCAATGGTCTGACTGGAGGTTGTCCAATCAGAATAGGTTCTTATTTGTAAGACATTACCTGCCATTTTTGTCACCTACCATTTCTTGTTCTTTGACTTTGGTCAAAAGTCTACCTTTGACTGGTCAAACATTGACCATTGACCCTTTGACTTTTGACCACATGTCAGCACCTATTGGAGAGCTGGTGGGGGCCTGTCCCCTGCCAGAACCTGGCAAGGAGAGGGCACACGCCAAGGGTGGCGTGAGCCCAAGTAGGAGGCGCCTAGGGTCCTTGTTGGACAAGGACTCCACCTCCCTTTTGGATTCCAAATCAGAGTTCTACTAAGATCCAGTTTGACTGGTCTTAGGCGCCCTCTAAGGAGGGAATCCAGGGGTCTCTATTCCAACCAATCAGATTTAGATCTTTTTCACAAGGGTTGTGATGGTTGAGAGGAAGAGGAGTTGGATCACAAGAGGTCTATATAAGACCCTACGCCCAACCCTAATTTAATAAAGATTTCCCACGCCCCAAGGCTGCCTCTCCCCTCCTTCTCCACGCCATAGTCTCTTCTCCCCTTGCTCTCCATGTCCAAAAGTATTTTGGATTTAGGTTGGTGCGATTCAGATCAAAGAAAGGCGATCAAAAGCAAGAAGGCTGCGCTGCTGCAAAAGGACGACTGCAGATCTTCAAAAGAGTTTTGAAGATCCTCCAGATCAGATCCAGATCTAATTTTTGGAGGTGTGATAGAGAAGAAGAGGATCTCCAGATCCAATCCAAGTAGATATCGATAGAGGCCAGGCGCTTGCGTGGCTAAGATCCAGAACCTTCCGCTGCAATCAGGATCATCTACAGGGTAATAGGATTACCCAAATCAGGTAAATTAAATTTGATTTAATTTATCTTATTTTATTTTACTTATTAAAATAATAATAATCAGATCTGAAACTTATCAAGATCTGATTGAGATCAAGAGAAAATTTTTGAAATATATCTCTTGATCTAATCAGATCTGGACGAACCTGGACCGAAAAATTAGAATTTCCCTTCACCAATCGTAACCCTTTGTGAAATCAGATCTAAATCTGATTGGTGGGAATAGAGTTCCCTGGATTCCTTCTTAGAGGGCGCCTAAGACCAGTCAAAGTTAGTTCTCAGAAGAACTCTAATTGCAATCCAAAAAGGAGATGGAGTCCTTGTCCAACAAGGACTCCTAGGCACCTCCAACTTGGGCACACGCCTAGGGTGGCGTGCACCCTTCTTCTTATCTGGTTTTGGTAGAGGGACAGGCCCCCACCAGCTCTCCAATAGGTGCATGACATGTAGTCAAAAGCCAAAGTGTCAATGGTCAACGTTTGACCAGTCAAAGGTAGACTTTTGACCAAAGTCAAAGAACAAGAAATGGTAGGTGACTAAAAATGGCAGGTAGTGTCTTACAAATAAGACAACCTTTTCTGACTTGGACAACCTCTTGTCAGACCATATGAAGGCCTCTGTTTGAGCACAAACTCCTTTGGCTCAGACAGGGCAACTTATTTATGATAGTAAAAGAAGAACGTTAGGTTCAATCGAGTGCTAGCACGATTTCTTGAACCTAAATTGAATTCTCATTCAGATCAATTGGAACTAGATCAGTTCAAGTGATGATCACCAGATTCAAACCCTTATTTGTGTGACCCAGTTAGGTTCAGTTCTGTATGGTAATGGGATATGTCATGATCTCTATCATCGACATCATCGAAACTCCTTTCGATGGATCAGAACTCTTCTGATTCGAACAGCTAGAATGATCGATCATCTAAATCATTCTAATTGCTCCCAAAATCCATCAGTGACACCTAACAGTATATGGTGGCAACCCATCAGACCTGAATGCGAACCTCTTAGTGCAGCTACCTATGTGATTCAGTTCTTCTATCTTTGAGCCCCGATCAGATTAGGGTTTAGGTGAACTCGTTAAACCCTAGTCTCTGTCATATGATGTAATCATTCGATTCGAGTCCAATGTGAAAATCTAAATAGAAACTCTTTCTATTATTTCACTCTGCCACGGCCATGGGCTTCTGGACTTGATTCTCATGATTATCATTGGGCTGCTCCTCTACCACCGAGGTAGATAGATTCCATCTTGATGCCATCCAGTTCCTACAATGAACATGCTATAGCCAACATACACCTCAGGGTTCCATATGGCTAGAAGATCGAGTAATGGTGTAGTCAAACTATAACACCCTCAAGGTGAACTGCCGATGCACCTCAGGTCAAAGAACCAGACACACTACTGCAGCATCGAGTCAGTCATTGACGAGAAGGTAGACTCCCTAATGACTACTCGAGGTGGTCACGCTCAGTACCCTCGTTCTCTAACGAGTACCTGTACTCTCGCTCCGGTGTCTCCACACCGTAGACTCAAGACTCATCTACTAAAGAGAAGCGATTGTACGCCAACCTTCTGGATCAATCACTATCCTCGTGATGATCCTATGGTCGGGAGCAATTTATGAGTTAACAATGATTATTCATGTCTTAAATTTTCAACTCTTGAAAATATGAATTAACATTACCATTAACTCAAAGGATGTATCACAGACACTAAATACACATATGTGATAGAAAATAACCCATTTATTGCTTTTAGTCAAAATTACAATTTTGCCCCTAGAAGTGTATTACAAGTGTCAGCCAATTCTGGCTTCTAGGGCACATATATCTAACAATCTTCCACTTGTCCTAAAGCCAATTGGCTACAAGTCTAAGTTTCATCTTCTCAAGGTGGGCTTCGAACCTCTACTGGCCCAACGGCTTTGTAAGTGGGTCTGCCACATTATCTGCGGAGTTGACTCTCTTGACCTCGACGTAACCCTTCTCGAGGTAATCGCGGATGAGGTGTATCGCCGCTCAATGTGCTTGAATTTCTGATGAGACCTTGGCTCCTTAGCAAAGGGCTATGGCGCCATTGTTGTCACAGTATAGAGGAATGGCATCTGATGGCATTACTGCCGATTTCTGCAGCAAACTCCTTATACCAGAATGCTTCCTTCGCAGCCTCTGATGAAGCGATATATTCTGCTTCCATGGTGGAGTCTGCTATCACCGTTTGCTTGGAACTCTTCCAGCTGATAGCTCACCTTTGCATACAAACAGACTTTCCAGATGTTGACTTTCGATCATCTATATCGGACATGAAATTCCGAGTCTATGTATCCCTGGACTTGGAGTTCTCCGTTACCAAAGACCAACATCATATCCTTTGTTCTTCTCAAGTACTTAAGGATACATTTCACAGAAGTCCAGTGTTCTTCACCTGGATTTGACTGATATCTGCTTGTGACACTCACAGCATGGGCTATATCAGGTCGTGTACATAGCATGGCATACATGAAGCTCCCTATTGCAGAAGCATAAGGGATCTTGCTCATGCGTTCTATTTTCTCAAGGTGTGCTGGGGCACATCTTCTTGGAAAGATGAATACCATGTCTGAAGGGTATTAATCCCCTCTTAGAGTTTTCCATACTAAACCTCTTTAGTACTTCCTCTATGTACATCTTCTATGAAAGTCCTAGCATCCTATTCGGTCTATCCCTATAGACCTTAATTCCTAGAATAAAGGATGCTTCACCTAGGTCTTTCATAGAGAATTCCTTGGACAACCACATCTTGACTGATGTCAACATGGGAATATATTCCCAATAAGGAGGATGTCATCCACGTACAATACGAGGAAGACAACAGCGCTCCCACTGACCTTTTTGAAAACACATGGTTCCTCTTCGTTTTTGATGAAACCAAACTTTTTGATCACATCATTGAAATGAGTGTTCCAGCTCCGAGATGCTTGCTTAAGTCCATATATGGATCTTTGCAGTTTGCAAACCTTGTGATCAGTATCACTGGATGTGAAACCTAGCGGCTGTTCCACATAGATATCTTCCTCAAGATATCCATTTAGGAATGCCATTTTCACGTTCATTTGCCATATTTTATAATCGAAATAGGCTGCAACAGCAAGCAATGTGTGGATAAATTTTAGCATAGCTACTGGGGAAAAGGTATCCTGATAGTCTATGCCTTCACGTTGACTATAACCTTTTGCCACCAATCTAGCCTTGAATGTCTCCACATTCTCATCTGCACCAATCTTTCTCTTGAAGATCCATTTACATCCAATAGGTACTATACCTTCTGGTGGATCTACCAAGGTCCAGACTTGGTTTGAGTGCATCGAGCCAATTTCTGACTGCATTGCCTCTAGCCATTTCTCGGAGTCGATATCTGATATCGCCTCGTTGTAGGTTTTGGGATCATCACCATGAGCACCATTACCTAGGAGGAACATTTCCTCTACATCCTCTGAAATAATACCTAAGTATCTTTCAGGGGGACGGGAAACTCTTTCCGATCTACGAGGTGGAGGAGGTAGTGTTCTTATTGGCTCAACCTGATTTGGTTCCAATTGGTCCTTAGCTCATTCCACTTGTGAGACTTTCTCATCAAGCTTGATCTGTTTTCCAATGCCGCTGTCTTGAATAAACTGTTTTTCAAGAAAGATGGCATGTCGACTCACAATCACATTGTGATCTTCTGGAATGTAAAAATAGTATCCTAATGACTCTTTAGGATATCCTATGAATCGAGCTCTGAAGGACCTAAATTCTAACTTGTCCGCTTATTGTCTTTTGACGTGAGCTGGACAACCCCAAATTCTGAGATGACTACACCATTACTCAGTCTCCTAACCATTCGGAACCCTGAGGTGTATGTTGGCTATAGCATGTTCATTGTAGGAACTGGATGGCATCAAGATGGAATCTATCTACCTTGGTGGTAGAGGAGCAGCCCTATAATGATCATGAGAATCAAGTCCAAAAGTCCATGGCCATGGTAGAGTGAAATAATAGAAAGAGTTTCTATTTAGATTTTCACATCGGACTCGAATCGAATGATTACATCATATGACAGAGACTAGGGTTTGACGAGTTTACCTTAACCCTAATCTGATCGGGGCTCAAGATAGAAGGACTTAATCACATAGATAGCTGCACCAAAAGGTTCGCATTCAGCTCTGATGGGTTGCCACCATATACTGCTAGGTGTCACTGATGGATTTTGGGAGCAATTAGAATGATTTAGATGATCGATCATTCTAGCTGTTCGAATCAGAAGAGTTCTGATCCATCGAAAGGAGTTTCGATGATGTCGATGATAGAGATCATGACATATCCCATTACCATACAGAACTAAACCTAACTGGGTCACACAAACAAGGGTTTGAATTTGGTGATCATCAATTGAACTGGTCCAATTCAATTGATCTGAATGAGATTCAATTAGGTTCAAGAAAATTATGCTAGCACTCGATTGAACCTAACGTTCTTCTTTTGCTATCATAAATTAGTTGTCCTGATTGAGCCAAAGAAGTTTGTGCTTAATCAGAGGCCTTCATATGGTCTGACTGGAGGTTGTCTAAGTTAGAAAAGATTGTCTTATTTTGTAAGACATTACCTGCCTTTTTTGGTCACCTACCATTTCTTATTCTTTGACTTTAGTCAAAAGTCTACCTTTGACTAGTCAAACATTGACCATTGACACTTTGACTTTTGACCACATGTCATGCACCTATTGGAGAGCTGGTGGGGGCCTGTCCCTCTGCCAGAACCGGCAAGGAAGAGGGTGCACGCCACCCTTGGCGTGTGCCCAAGCTGGAGGCACCTAGGAGTCCTTATTGGATAAGGACTCTATCTTCCTTTTGGATTCCAATTAGAGTTCTCCTAAGAACCAACTTTGACTAATCTTAGGCGCCCTCTAAGGAGGAATCCAGTGGACTCTATTCCCACTAATCAGATTTAGATCTGATTTTACAAAGAGTTATGATTGGTTGGGAAGAAGAGAAGTTGGATGACAGACAATCTATAAATAAGACCCTGCGCCCAACCCAGATTGTGATTGGAAGTGATTAAAAGGAATCACAATTCCCACGCCCCAAGGCTGCCTCTCTCCTCTTCCTCCATGCCAAACCACCTT
Source organism: Cocos nucifera (assembly GCA_006176705.1). Classification (NCBI taxonomy): domain Eukaryota; kingdom Viridiplantae; phylum Streptophyta; class Magnoliopsida; order Arecales; family Arecaceae; genus Cocos; species Cocos nucifera. Next base: position 172,754 of record QRFJ01002616.1, on the reverse strand, counting down.
CTCCCTCTCCTCTCCACGTCCAAAAGGAGTTTTGGATTTTTGGTTGGTGCAATCCAGATCAAAAAAAGGTGACTGAAAGCAAGAAGGTTCCGCTGCTGCAAAGGACGACTGCTGATCTTCAAAAGAAGTTTTGAAGATCCTCCAGATCAGATCCAGATCTTATTTTTGGAGGCGTGATAGAGAAGAAGAGGATCTCCAGATCCAGTCCGAGTGAATATCGGTAGAGGCTAGGCACTTGCGTGGCTAGATCCAGAACCTTCCGCTGCATATAGGATCATCAATGGGTAATTGGATTACCCAAATCAGGTAAATTAAATTTAATTTAATTTATTTTTATTTTATTTTATTTATTAAAATAATAAGAATCAGATCTGAAATATTTCAGATCTGATACAAATTAAAGAGAAAAAATTTTAAAATATATCTTTTGATCTGATCAGATCTGAACGAAGCTGGATCGGAAAATCAGGTTTTCCTTCACTGGGAAGAGATAAAAACTAAATCAAAGAAGGAAAAATCCTCAGTCATCGGATTTGGGCCACAATCAACCTGAGCCACATAATTGCGCCATTACTGTAGCTGTGGACCGCCTGGACCGAGTGCACTATAAGCTATGATCAATCAATGCCTATTGTTGCCACGTGAAAAGATCAAAATGTCCTATGAGTCGTGATAGATTTTTTGTAAACCCTTTGAGGATCTTGGTCCACCACATGGCAGCCTATGATTCACTGCCTTCTACTAAGCTGGCGGTCCATCCCTAGTTCGTGGACTGACGGTCGACTTCTATGGCTAAGTCGACTTGAGTGGTGCATCGGCTAAGTTGGTTTCGATGGCTTGGCTGGACAAGTCGGCTGAGCTAAATTAATTTTTTTATTTTTTTCTTTGAAAAATCATATCTGGTTCATTTTAACTCCATTTTGCTCCAAACTTATTTTGTTACAATTAGAAAAATGAGCTCTTTCTATTACTAACTACATTTTTTAAAAATAATAAATAAAAATATTTAATTTTTAAAATTAAAAATAAATTAATACTTTATAGATAAATTTATAGTACTTATCATACCTCCCAACTTAAGCTTTGCTCATCCTTGAGTAAAGAAAAATTTTAGTTTTAGATATCTTTTAACTTTAGATTTTTAAATTTTACCTAAGTAATTTTCAAAATGGCCATTGATGTTCAATAAAGCTTAAGTGAGGCATGTTATTAGGGTATTAGTACTCACCAATATAAAAATTAAATAAAAAATATTAATTTTTTTAAATATTCTAAAAATTATCTTATCTTTATCTCTAAATTGTCTAAACTTTTATATGAACAAATATATTGCTACTTCCATCCTTTATTTATTAAAATTTTTTATTCATATTACCCACTTTTTTATGCGAATATCATTACTTACTTAAGCAATGGAACCTGATTACTCGATGAAAAATCAATATATATATATATATATATATATATATATATATATATATATATTAATGTTGTACTACTATTTAGTACCTTAATCCTTTAAGCTTTCTATTTGATCCATATAGCGAGTCTTGGGCTAATGACTCTCAAACCAATTAACTTTAGGATACTAAGTACAAAATACCTCTTGAATTTACTAGCTTGAATCAAATAGGCCACGAGTTAAGGCTAGCTTTACAACAAGCTTCCTTGTCCTTCCTACCTTTTGATATGAAACTTAATGCTTGCTTAAGCGTAATTGGATGTCTAAATGTTAAATACTAACTTCTTCTCAAGGATTTTAAAAAAAATTAAAAATTTTATTATTCTTTCCTCCAACTTAATCGACATTGTTCTCAATAGAGAAAAAAATAAAGGATGTAACAAAGAAAAAAATACTCCTAACTCAATATGTTTGTGGTCCAGCATATGCCTTTAAACATTTGACTCTTCCTCCAACTTATTTAATATATTCTAAAAAAATTAAAAAGATAAATTAGAAAAAAAATTAAATATTGGGTTGCCTCTCAACAAGCGCTAAGTTTACCATCTTTAGACAGACACAAGGCTGCTTATTTATCCCATGTCAAATATTGGATTGACAAATTTTAATGATTTTGAATTACCAATCTTAGGAAGATAATTTATTATTTCTTTATTGATATATTCATTATTAATTATGGAAACATAGTTTGTGACCCTATTCTCAGTCCCTTGTTTATTAAGAATTTCTCCTAGTTGTTCTTCTAGAATGCTCATATATTGAGTTTTTATATTAAAAGTTGAGTTTGATGTAATGGAGACTAGAAGGGTATCTAAAGATGGGTTTAATTTTAGAGATAAATTAATATGATCTTATTTAAATAACTTCATTAGCACATTATTACATGCCTCTTGATTTATGTAAGAAGAATCGACTTCTAGGGTTGAAGGGAACAGGACTTCTAGTTTATAGGTCTCAGGTAAATCATCTATTCTCTTCTTTCCTTTGTCTATCTTATTTAATTTAGAGCCAGCATCAATACCGATTTTGGGCTCAGATTCTTTTATGTAGTTAGTCTTAGTACTAACATCTTCTTTTATATTCTTATTTTGGCTAGCATTAGTACTAACCTCTCTCATCTGGTCTTGGTATGGGTCCATAAGAATTCTATAATTTTTAAGTTCAAAAATTACTTTGGCATTCTCTAATTGATGATTCTTAGGTGAGATATTGGATTGATGACTTGGTCCAGATGGTTGATGGACATTAGATGGGTTAATTTTAAGAATTAATTGGCTCAATAGTTGACCTAGTTCACTCCTCATGTTAGACTCAGCTAATTATCTTATTTGGACTTCTAGCCCGACGATGGATTTCTATTGAGTTAAAATTAATTGTTGAAGTTGGTTAAATCTATTGTCAGCTAGATTAGTCTATTGAGAAGGTGGGTATAATGGCTGATTAAAATATGAAGATTGGATAGATTAACTAGGCTGATCATTATTATAGGCATAATTTTGATATTGGGTCTGAGCTAGAGTTTGTTGGGATATCCAAGAAAAATTGGGATGGTTCCTCCAATTTAGATTATATGTATTTGAAAAAGGATCATTAATTAGCTTGGAGTAGTCTTGTACAACTTGAACTTGTTCTTAGATAGGGGGTGAAAATTATGCAACCATGGGGCATTCACTCATATGATAGGTTGGGCTAGCAAAGATTAAACAAATCTCCTGATAATTAGAGGGTGATGTGAATTATGTAGGAGATTGTTAACCTAGGGTTAGGAGTTGATCTAATTTTTGGGCAAGAAGGTTCACTTTATTTGTCAAGTTCAAGTTAGTCTCAGAACTAGATTCTGAATATTCATAGATTCTTGCCTGCTTTTGGTAGAAAGATAACGAAGCATAGTTAATTAAATTTTCACTCAAGATTTCACATAAAGCATAGGCTTCATCTTTACTCTTGTTTATAAATATACCTCTACAGGATGCATTTACCATCTGTCTATATTGATCTTCTAAATCCTCATAAAAAGCTTGAACTATTTTCCACTTAGATAGACCATGGTGTAGGCATTTTCTAAGAAGTTTCTTAAGTCTTTCTCATGACTCATGAATTTGTTTTCCTGAAAGCTGAGCAAATCCAGTGATAGCTCACCTCATGGTGTTGGTTCGGCCTATGGGATAAAATTTCTTAAGAAATTCATGTTGCAATTTAGCCTAGGTTTGGATTGGTCTCTGATAGGAACGCGATGTTGTCGTTAAGACACCGTGTTTATCAGTTTAATCCGACTTCTTAAAATAATTAAAAATGCATAGATAGCAGTGAGTCGGATCGAATCCATAGGAAAGGTAGTATTTTTATATTTGAAATCTTTGATTTTTTTTAAAAGAAAAAAAAAGAATTTGAAAATAAAATTTGAAGTCGAAAATTAAAATTGTGAAGTGAAAATTAAATTATATAGAAAAGTAAACTTGATACTAAGATCTACTAGTTAGATCTTAGCATCTACTTGTAGAAAAATAAAAAATAATAATTAAAATATAGAAAATAGATTGTAATAAAAATAAAAAAACTAAAATTAAAGTGCAATAATAAAATTTTTATTAATTAAAATTTTAGAATTTAAATACATAAAATTTAAAAATAAAATAAAATAAAATAGCCTGATCTCTGATCTTGGATCGGTATGGATGGAAAGATGGTGTAGAAGCCCAGCTTTTCCTCTTGGCACCAGTTGCCTCAAAGCAGCCATTAACCTAGAGCCTAGCTTCACCCTATACCAAAGCTTTACTTTGATCGAAGATGTTGATTTCCGGAGGCCTGGGGTCCTTTTTATAGAGCTAGGAGGGCTAGAGAATTTTCTTTTAGGCAATGTGGGACTAAGAAGCTCTTTGATCATCAAAATATGGAGAAATCTAAGTAAAAATTAGATTAAAAGGAGTTCTAGATGAATTCTGCTGCTCTGGATGAAATCTGGCCATCAATAGGAATCCAACGGTCCAAAAATCATCAAAATCGGATGTGTATCAGCCCAGATCAAGTTGGATTAAATTCTGGCCATCCGATCATATGTTGATGGAGGAAATCTAGCCGTTGATCATGCGTCGGGAGTCTTGATTGCCATCGAGAGTATTCTGGATCGTTGGATCTTCATCAGTTGATTTTCTAGCCATTGAATCGCACCAAATCGTTGATAGAATTTGAATCAAACCTAGAATAACCACCGCCATCCGATCTTGACCGCAATCAATCGCAGCCATCCGATCGCATAATTACTGTTCCCATAGACCGCGTGAATCGGTCGCACCACACACCACAACCAATCAGTGCTCTTGTCGCTGAGTGAAAAGATCAAAATACCCTATAAGCCACAATAAATTTCTACAAACCCTTTAAAGGTCCCGATCCGCCACGTATCGCGCCTTGATTCGTCGGTTTCTGCTGAGTTGGCAGTCCATGCCTAGATCATAGACTGGATAGTAGCTTCTGCAGCTAAGTCGACTTTGACAGCTTGGCTTGGCTTGGTGGCTTGGCTTGCAAAGCCGGCTGAGCCATTTTCTTTTTTTATTTAATTTTTATTTTATTTCTTTAGAAATTCATATCTTCAGAAATTCATATCTTCTTCGTTTTAGCTCTATTTTACTTCAAACTTATTTCATTATAACCAAAAAAATGAGCTCTTTCTATTGATTATAAAATTTTATTTCTTAATTTTTATTATTTTTTAATTAATTTTTTAATTAATAAAAATATGAATTTCTTAAAAATTATATATAAATTAATCATTAATTTTTAAAAATTAATATAAATTAATTGATGAATTAATACTTTTATTGATGGATTTATGATGCTTATCATACCCGTAACTTAAGTTTTGCTCGTCCTCGAGTAAAGAAAGAATTTAGTTTTAAATATCTTTTAACTTTAGAGTTTCGAATTTTATCTAAGTAGTTTTCAAAATGACCATTGATATTTAGTAGAGCTTAAGTGAGATATATCATTGGGGTATTAATACTTATCAATAGAAAAATTAAGTAAAGAATATTAAATTTTTCTGAACTTTTTCTAAATTATCCCACCTTTATCTTTGATTTGTCTAAACTTTTATATAGACAAATGTATTGCTACTTTCATCCTTTATTTATTGATTTTTATTTTTACATTATCCACTTTTTGATGCGAATATCATTGCTTACTTAGGCAACGGGATCCGGTTACTTGGTGGAAAACCAATAATTTTTTTTTTTAACATGTACCACTATTGAGTGTCTTAACCTCTTAAGCTTTCTATTTGATCCATATAGTGAGTCTTAGGCCAATGACTCTCAAATCAGTTGATTTTAGGACACTAGATATAGAATACCCCTCGGGCTTACTAGCTCGAATCAAATAGATTACGAGTTAAGATGAGCTTTACAATGAGCTTCTTTGTCCTTCCCACATTTTGACGCGAAACTCAATGCTTGCTTAGGCAAAGAGGTCTGGTTACTCAGTGAGAAGTACTTAGAAACTATTTTATTTAATTTTTTTATATGAAGAAACGTATAGTTACCCTACACAAGCCTATAAAAAGTAGATTTTTCTTTGATGCTAGTAGAAATAATTAGAAATGCTTCAAGAAAAACCTTTTTATATTCTAGACTTAACTCTTTATTGAATTTTCTTAATACTTGATTCCTCAATATCTCATAGATTCTCTGATCTGTGTATCAATTTTCTTTTAAAAATGCTTAGTTTAATTCAATTCTTAAGCACAATCAGGTGTCTAAATACTAAATACTAAATTTTTTGAGAACTAAATATTTTAAAATTTTTATTTTTCTTCCTCCAACTTAATCGACATTATCCTTAATAGAGAAAAAAAAAAGGATGTAATAAAGAACATGAAAGAATACATCTAACTTGGTATATTTTTGGTCTAGCACATGTCTTTGAAAATTTAAGCTCTCCCTCCAACTTATTCAAATTATCCTAAAATCAACTAAAAAGATAAATTAAAATAAAGAAAACTAAATATTGGGTTGTCTTCCAACAAGCGCTAAGTTTACCATTTTCAACCAGATACAATATAGCTCACTATCCTGTGTCGAATATTGGATTGACAAATTCTAATGATTTTGGATTGCCAATCTCAGAAAGTTGATTTATAATCCCATTATTGATATAATCATTATTAATTTTAGAGATATAATTTGTAATCCCATTCTCAGACCCATGTTTATTAAGAATTTCTCCTATTTGATCTTCTAAAATGCTCATGAATTGAGTTTTTATATTAGGAGTTAAGTTTGATTCAATGGGTGCTGGAAGGATGACTAAGACGATTTTAATTCTGGAGGTAAATTATTATGGTCTTGTTTAAATAACTCCATTGACATTTTATTATATGTCTCTTGATTTTTGTAAGAAGAACCGGCTTTTTGGATTGAAGGAAATAGGACATTAGGTTTATAAGTCTCGGATAAATCATCTATTATCTTTTTTCCTATGTCCATCTCATTTAAACTTTCTTCTATATGGTTAGTTCCAGTACTAACCTATTTCTCTAAATTTTTATTTTGGCTAGCATCAGTACTAGCCTCTCTCACCTGATCTTGGTATGGGTCCATAAGAATCCTATAGCTTTTAAATTCAGGAATTACTTTGGTATTCTCAAATTGGAGATTCTTATATGAGACATTAAATTGATAACTTGGTCTAGATGGTTGATAGACATTAGATGGATTGTTTGAAATTGATAGGTTCGGTAGTTGATCTAGTTCTCTCCTCGTGTTAGACTCAACTAATTGTCCTATTTGAGCTTCTAGCCTGACGATTGATTATTGTTGGCCTAGAATTAATTGTTGAAGTTGATTGAATTTATCGTCGGCTAGATTGGTCTATTGAGGAGGTGGGTATGAGGGCTGATTATAATATAATGGCTGGATAAACTGACTAGACTGAACATTATTATGGGCATAGTTTTGGTATTGGGGCCTATTTTGATAGTTTTGGATAAGTAAAATTTGGATTTGAATCTGAGTCTGTTGGGATGTCCAAGAAAAATTATGAGAAAATTATAGTGGTTGCTCCAATCTGGATTATATGAATTTGAAAATAGGTCATTAATCAATTTGGAGTATCCTTGAGCAGCTTGAACTTATTCTTGGATAAAATATGGAAACTGTGCAGTCATAGGACATTCAGTCACATGATAGGTTGGGCTAGCACGGATTGAACAAATCTTCTGATAATTAGAAGATGATGTGAATTGTGCAGGAGATTGTTGATTTAGGATTAGGAGTTGATCTGATTTCTGAGCAAGAAGATCAACTTTATCTAATTTTTAGACTATTAGGTTCAGATCAGCCATTCAATATTATGGTTGGGTTCAACTAGATCAGATAAAGTAATTTCCTACTGTATATGTATTAGTACAACCCTAACATATTATTCAAAAAAAAAATTAGAATTTTATATATTTTTTATTATTTTATTATATTAAAATTTAATTATTTTATTTATTAATTTAATTTAATTTAATTATTATTTTTAATATTTTTTAGTTAGTTAAATTTAATTTTTATTTTATTTTATTTTATTTTTAGAGGAGAAAAAAGAAGAAAGAAAGAAGAGTTCTAAAGAAGAGATCCTAAGGAGTCCTAGAACTAAGAAGAGAGAAAAGAATTAGGTTTAATCAAGTTGATCAATCAATTCTAACATGGTTATCCTAGATCTAGATAGCTCCTAACTACCAAGGTTACCTTCAAGCCGTCCAAGTGTAGGATCAGCTAATCAACTACCAGATAAGTATAAGGTGGTGGAAAGTCCTCCGTTGCTCTTAGACCCAATTGTGCTTGTCAGGTAAAGAACGGACCAAGAAAACGACCTTCCTTCGAGCCGTCGTTCCTAACCACTTTTCTAAGTCATAGTAATTTCTACCTAGACATGTTCAACTCTTAGGGTTCCTCGTCCTGTTGAGCTTGAGTTCTCTAGGGCTGATGTTAATTGAATTTAAAATAAAGGCTTAGGTCATGCAGGATCTGGTGGTGTTTTGTGGGAAGGAAGGATGCTTAAATCCCACCTTATCTTATTTAAGGTGTTGCCCTATGTTGATTTAAGATGAATATGTCACAAAAATTTCAGTCAAAGAGTTCTATGCAATTTAAACTAGATGCATGCAAATAATTGATTCTGAAAAGCTTACCTTGCTCAGCAATCACCAAAAAAAAAAATAAAAATAAAAATAATATGATGCATGCTCTAAATAGTTTAGGGTTTCTAATCTTATCATAAGATTTTTAATTAGATTTAAGTGGATATTTTTTCTAAAAATTAATTTTAAAATAAAATAAATAAATAAATAAAAAGAACTAGGGTTGGATTATCTCACCAAGTGAAACTAATAATTTATTACTTGGCTGGTTCTTTTATTCTTACCTCTTTTTCTGCAAATAAAAAAAATAGCAAGCAATATTTAAAAAATATTTACAATTCGCAAAAAGAATTAAAAAATAAAAAAAATAGCATCTTATTATTCCCGGCATGGGGCCAAACTTGGTGAATTTGCCAAAATTATTTTTAATTTATTTAAAATAATCAAAGAATTAAAATAAAAATCAAAATACTCCAGCAATAGCGCCAACAATCGATAGATTTACGATGTTGTCGTTAAAACATCATGTTTATCAGTTTAATCCGACTTCTTAAAATAAGTAAAAATACATAGATAGCAGTGAGTCCGATCAAATCCACAGGAAAGGTAGTATTTTTAGATTTAAAATCTTTGATTTTTTTTAAAAGAAAAAGAAAAGGATTTGGAAATAGAATTTAAAGTCGGAAATTAAAATTATGAAGTGAAAATTAAATTATGCAGAAAAGTAAACTTGGTACTAAGATCTACTAGTTAGATCTTAGCATCTACTTGTAGGAAAATAAAAAGTAATAATTAAAATATAGAAATTAGATTGCAATAAAAATAAAAAAAAATTGAAATTAAAGTGTAATAATAAAATTTTTATTAATTAAAATTTTAGAATTTAAATACATGAAATTTAAAAATAAAATAAAATAAAATAAAATAGCCTGATCTTTGATCTTGGATCGGCATGGGTGGAAAGATGGTGTAGAAGCCCAGCTTTTCCTCTCGATATCAGTTGCCTCAAAGCAGCCATTAACTCAAAGCCTAACTTCATCCTATACTAAAGCTTCACCTTGACTGAAGATGTTGATTTCTGGAGGCCTGGGATCCTTTTTATAGAGCTAGGAGGGCTGGAGAGTTTTCTTCTGGGCAATGTGGGACTAAGAAGTTCTTTGATCATCAAAATATAGAGAAATTTAAGTAAAAATTGGATTAAAAGAAGTTTTAGATGAATTCTATTGCTCTGGATGAAATTTGGCCGCTAATAGAAATCCAACGATCCAAAAATCATCAAAATCGGATGTGTATCAGCTCAGATTAGGTCGGATTAAATTCTGACCGTTCAATCGCATGTTGATGGAGGAAATCTGGCTGTTGATCATGCGTTGGGAGTTTTGATCACCATCGGGAGCATTTTGGACTGTTGGATCTCATTAGTTGATTTTCTGGCCATTGGATCGTGCTAGATCGCTGATAGAATTTGAATCAAACCCCAAAATAACCACCGCCATCCGATCTTGACCGCAATCAACCACAGCCATCCGATCACACAATTATTGTTCCCATAGACCGCATGGCCGCACCGCACACCGCAACCAATCAGTGCTCTTAGACCAAAATATTCTATAAGCTGCGATAAATTTCTATAGACCCTTTAAGGGTCTAGGTCCGCCATGTGTCGCGCCTTGATTCATCGATTTCTACTGAGCTGGCGGTCCACGCCTGGATCATGGACCGGCTAGTGACTTCTACGGCTAAGTTGGCTTTGACAGCTTGGCTTGGCTTGCAGAGCCGACTGAGCCATTTTCTTTTTTTATTTAATTTTTATTTTATTTCTTTAGAAATTCATATCTTCTTCGTTTTAGCTTCATTTTGCTTCAAACTTATTTTGTTATGATTAAAAAAATGAGCTCTTTCCATTGATTATAAAATTTTATTTTATAATTTTTATTATTTTTAAATTAATAAAAATATGAATTTCTTAAAAATTATATATAAATTAATCATTAATTTTTAAAAATTAATATAAATTAATTAATAAATTAATACTTTTATTGATGAATTTATGATGCTTATCAGTCTTTCTATTATGCCAGGCCAGTACTTGGCTTTATTTTTTAATGATAAAGAAAATAAGATTAATCTAAGAGCATCATTAGTCAAATTTTGGATTTTTACCATAGAGCAAACTTCTAAAAATTCATCCAGATGCTTGTAGGGGTCTTCATTTATATTTTCATAGAAAAATAGGAGCATTTGGATTGTGATCGTTGAATTTCATAGTGGATAAGCATGATATCAGATAATTGATAATAAGGTCGTTTAGGTTTATAAGTGAAGAAATAAAATATTTTTTATCTGCCTAGGTGGTTCTCTAAATTTTCAGCCATTTTGATTATTAAGTTTAATATGATTGAGGCCATTTTCAATTTTTTATAAATTGATCAACTAGGTTAGTTTAATGTGATCTTCCTATTGTGCATGTACTAGTGCAATCTATATGTG
>QRFJ01002616.1:0-161124 GCA_006176705.1 Cocos nucifera | reverse complement strand
CAATCATCGCCATTGATGGTTGAGCTATTATAATTAATTTATTAATTAATAAAAATATTTTGGCATCTTTTTTCATCATAAGTTTACATCTTCTAATGAACTCCATTGTTGTGATGAAGTCCTTAGGACTGTTTAGTTTCGATAAAGAGAGGATTATCGATTAGTCCTTAAATTTGTTCACGACCAAATGATAGGCTGTTAATTAGGACAACAACATCTATCAAGCATAAGTCACTATATGCCATATAGGTTGGTTGTCCTCTTAACCAAGGTGTGTAGAGACACTGGTATAGCAGACAGGTGAGATATATGGGTACATCATCATTGAACGTGATCAACTCCAGAGCATTCTGCTGTCAAAAATGTCTCTGATGGGATATAGGTATAAGTATCCCTTAGACCTGAGATCACCTCAGTGACTTACAAGCAACTCACTGTGCTTTGGTACCGGACTAACTAAATTTCTAATTCAGCAATGGAAGGCTTCTGGGCATAGTCAAGTACTTGCGAAGTTGGAGTGTGATCAAGATAGAATTGACCACTCCAAAAGTTGGAGAAGAATGTATCACTATATTTCAATATATCAAAACCTTGGCCAGGATAATCCATCAGATGAATTTGGTATTTTAAAATACAATATGGATAACCTGATCAGAGTTAATAGTTAAACTCTGATATGTCCTATGAGCATTATGGTCAAGGGGATGAATTATATGGAAACTATATCCGCATGGGTTCTAAAAATGGTGTTCTACACCTTCGACCTATCCGGCCGTCGGGTATCATTGCTAGATGGTCACTTTGATTGGTACAGAAATTTATTTCTATGCTATCGACTTAGATTCGGACCTATAAGGTCACATACATTAGAGCTTACGATCTAATCAGATGGTTGATCAACGATCATTCTAGGGTTAAACAATCAATATGATTGGTGTTTAACCTAGTGCAAGTGTTGCAGGAAGATCGATTAGCAATTGGATTGCTAATTGGCTTAATTTGATTAAGCCAATAGACTGAGATTAAGTCTAATTAAATATGATTTAATTAGAATTGATTTGGGCTTGATTGAATCAAGTTCAATTGGTTTATTGGATAAGCCAAGTACAAGAAAGAACCACTCCTAGTCTAACTAGGACTCGAATTAACCCAATTTTTTAATTTAATAAGAAAATAAATCAGAATTAAATCTGATTTAATCTGATTTAATTAAGTCCTTAAATGGGTTAAGGTCTTATTTAATTGAGTTAGTTTAATCTTGATTTTATTTGGTTAAAAAATTTTATTTGACTAAGTCAAAATAGAAGTCTTAGCGTGACTAGGACTCCCTATCTCCTTGCGCCACCTTAGTCCCAATGCCCCGCATACCTATTTTTTAGGTATTTTTCGTGAAAAATCTCTTTCTTCCTGATTTCCACGCCCCCTCTCTCCTTCCAAATCATATTTGGAAGTTAGGTAGAAGACCAAGTTAAAGGAGGAATTGATTTTGCTTAGGATTCTATGAGATAGAATCCTTGTTGACCAAAATATCTTCCCTTGAGTGCCGCCCCCTCTTTTAATTAATTCTTCTCTTATTTCATGAAAACAATCTTTTTTTTTGTGCGCCCTCCCTTGCTGGTCCACGCCAAAAATTGTGGAGTCTTGGGCGCCCCAACAACTTCCCATATTTGGATATTCCTAGTCTAAAAATTTAACCTAACTTGGACTCTTTTTATCCTTATTTATTGGACAAATTTTGTTCTGATTTTTAGGTGGAATACAGAGCTTTGGGAGAGGTTTGGGGTGTGCAAAAATCAGAGGAAGAGGATCCTTGGACATGGGGGTTCCATAGGCACCAAACTAGGTGTCTTAGGTGAGAGAAAAAGAGAAGAAGAAGAGGGTCTTCTTCTAGGGCTGTTTTATTTTCAATCTCTCCTTCTTTCTTTTGAGTTTTTTTTCTGAGAGAGTCTCAGATCAAGCAAACTCTCATCTTTCTTCTCGTATATTTTGGAAGAGTCCAAATTTCGAAGAAGGGAGCATCGGATCGAACCATCGAAGAAGGATCAGTACAGTACTAGCATGCTGTGCTGATTTCCTATATTAGACTTCAGATCAGAGATCGTAGGCTCGTGTGGACGACTCCTGGAGACCGGACAGGTGTGTGGCTTGTAACTTCATCCTCAAGCCTGGATCAGCAAGTTAGAACATCTAACTTGCTAATAGATCTGATCTATAAACTTCATACCTGCATTTGATGTAGTGTAGATCTAGGTTGATTTGATCAACTTTTTTCTTTCTTATTTAATTTTAATTTAATATCATGCCTTGATCATGTAATAGATCTGAGATCTAGGTGTTTACATGGTTATTTAAATAAATTTTAGATTTATTTAAGTCTTCCGCTACAAAATCTTGAAAAAGTTTCAAGATTTACCTGTGAAATCCTAGATCTGGTTCCTTCATGCAGTTGTCCGATTGTGCGTTAAGAAGAGATAAAAATCGAATTAAAAAAAAAATCCCCACCCATCGGATCTAGCCCGCAATCAACCTGAGCCGCATGATTGCACTATTATTATAGCTATGGACTATCTGGACAGAGTGCACCATAAGCCGTGATCAATCAGCACCTATTGTCACCATGTGAAAAGACCAAAATGCCTCATGAGCTGCGATAGATTTTCTGTAAGTCCTTTAAGGATCTTGGTCTATCACGTGGCAGCCTGTGATTCTGCTTTCTGTTGAGTTGGCGATTCACGCTTGGTTCATGGATCGATGGATTGGTTTCTGTGGTTGAGTCGGTTTGAGCGGTGCACCAATTGAGTGGATTTCGATGGTTTGGTTGGACGAGCCGATTGAGCCAAATTATTTTTTTATTTATTTTTTTTAAAAATTCATATCTGATTCGTTTTAACTCTGTTTTATTCCAAACTTATTTTATTATGATAAAAAAATAATTTTTTTTATTAATAAAATATTTTCTAAAAATAATAAATAAAAATATTTAATTTTTAAAAATAAAATAAATTAATTAATAAATTAATATTTTTATAAATGAATTTACGATACCTACGTCATCCATCTTACACGTTGCACACCAAAGCACCACTGCGATGGGGACATTTTGCAGTGCCAAGGAGTACAAGTCCATTGTCGGACCGGAGCATGCAGGCCATTTCAGCGGTTGGATTTTCACATCATCTCCCGCTTTCACCTGCCCTTGCAAAGCCCAAAACCCAGCTCTGGAAGAAGCGCGCCCGTCCACGCTCCCGCTTGTACTGAGAAATGGCAACGACGGCTCTATCCGTTCTTCCCTCTGTTGGTTCACTTGCTTCGTCACCTTGTCTCCAAAGGCGGGGCGCTGTAGAAACCTCCTCCACTTTCCTCTTCCGCTGTCCATCTCTTCAATCCCCTCCACGCTCCATCTCTTGGAGTCAATCGGCCGCGAACGCTCGGCGGGGCAGCGGCTTCTTGGTTGCGTGCCTCCCTCCTGCTCCCGAGAGCGCCAGCAGAGCATCCACCAGACTCTATGTTAGCGGTAACACTTCATCTCCCTTCCCCTCCCCCTTTTCTTGAATCGAATTCGCTATTTGTCTTGATTGTGATTCCTTAAAGTGTTTGTCGTGAGTAATTTTCCGTCTTTCTAATGAGATGAGAGAACGCCATCGTGTTTAGAAAACAAAAAGGGCTACAAAATCACCAATCGCCTAAACTTTAAGCTCCTTAAGTGTTAAGAAATACTGTCTATACATCTCCAGCATTGACGTATTTTTAGCACACTGGATTTGAGCCGTAATCTTAGCCTTAACCTAATGAGACTAAAATTAAGCTCATATCAAAATTTTCATGCTTCAAGTTGCGGACATCTCGCATAATTTGTTTTGGCACAAAAGTTATATTTGCCTACTGTCGGTCCTCATCTAGACTGTTGGAGGAATATTGGCGTATAATATTTTGAAGGTATGTTATTTTATTTATCTTAGGCAAGATATACTAATCTTCAGGGTCCACACATTCACACTGGTAATCTGGTGAAGATGCTTGCAAAGTGTAACAGCTGTTGCCTAAATTCAGTCCAGCTGCCTCCAACTGCAAACTATCAAAAGAAGAAAGACCAACTCCGACAAAATTATTT
This sequence comes from Cocos nucifera, assembly GCA_006176705.1. Taxonomy (NCBI): domain Eukaryota; kingdom Viridiplantae; phylum Streptophyta; class Magnoliopsida; order Arecales; family Arecaceae; genus Cocos; species Cocos nucifera. The sequence continues at coordinate 157,013 of QRFJ01002616.1, read as the reverse complement.
GGGAAAATCTTAAATTGGATGAAATTGTGTAGGGAAATGAAAAAAAAAAAAAAAAAGAGAAGGCATTGCAAGAAATGAAGAGTAACAATTTATGGATGTCTCTAGTTGCAAGTACTAGTAGTATTGAACTAATCAGTCTCGGGATTTTTTTTTTTTAATATAATTTTTTTTAGAGGCTTGGTATCATAACTGCTTAAAGGTTCATAGTGGGCTTCTACTAGGCTTGAACAACTACATCCATACCCAATAAGGGTCTCATTCATTAGCTTGCAATAGACCACATTATGTCAATGATCGTGACCATGCTGCTTAAACCAACAAGATCGCTGGTTTGTGAGGCAAACACATGCATGATTACCAGCCCCAAAAAGCCCAATAACCTACCATGTAGCTTTTGCCTTGTAGCTGGGGTATGGGGAAGTAGTTCTTACAAGAAATATCTTAATAAGAATGCTGAGGAAGCGAATGCCAGGATGAGTTCTCAAGGAGATTCCAAAGCGAGTGTTGCTACCCTGAGTAGAAGATTCCTACTACTGATGGTCGTATTAATAAAAGCACAACAATAAACTTCTCTTTATTTGATGTGGAACTAAATACAAGAAAAGAGATCATGAACTAGAGGCTTCAGTGTTTGAATCTCTTGGGTTAAAATCTTGATGGAGTTGAACCATGGAAATAAAACCGATCCAAAATCAGAACAATCTAGAGTAGCCAGGGAGAAACATAAATTTAGAAATTGCACATAAATTTCTAGAATATCCTTTAAGGTTCAAACTTCCAAAATTGCAGCTCACAAAATGAGCAAATTTCTCTTTTATGCATCAAAAGTGTCAGGCCTTCATTTAGGATTCACTACATCCATCAAAAAGAAGGAATTATAGTGGACTGAGCTTATGCATTGAATTATATGTTCATGGATAATACTAAAGTGTTATTGATTCTGGTCTTTAAATGGCTTGACACCATTGGTCGATATGAAATTTTAACTTGACAAGGATGGCGACCTTTCTAAAGATATCTTCCCTTCTAAGGCTCAGGTCTCTGGTCAAATAACTTGCTATCAAGATGTCTAACACTCTAATGGGCCGTTTGCTTGTAACTTGTTAGGCTTTGCCTGAGCAAATCTATACAAAATCTAAAGCAAATGAGTTTCATGAATATGCTTGTTTGTTGTTATGAAAAGATTATTTTTCTTATAACCTATTTAGCACAAAGCCTAGTTTTATGACTATATATTTTGGATAAGCTTATATACAACCAAACAACTCCTAGTCTTCCAGATTTGGTGGGCCTAAACAAAATCAGGGATGAGGAACCAAACATGTGTTAGATTCATGAAGAGCATAGCCAAATTAATAAGAAAGAAACCATGCTAAGAAAAGAGGACTTGGCTAAAGATTTTGATGGCTTTCTTGTTGATGATGATCTTTCCACTTTCGTTGACCTTGTTTGATGCTTTGTATTGAAATGAAGTCATTGATAATGAATGCAAATAAATGATTTTTTTAAAAAAACTTAAATCCTAATTATCTAACCATGTGGTTTCAAAAGAAATTTTAGGCAAGTTGGTTTAACCGAAAACTGCAATGATAGGGTAGCTGCTAAGGTCTTTAATCACTTGTGACTTGGATCGCAATTTTAGGAGTCCTAATACTTGTCCTGTCAAATCATACACTATAATCTGTAAATGGATATAAAACCCAGGCTTCCTAAGCAGAGAAATATACATGGGAAAAGTCAATTATTGTGGTCGAAGGACAAGAATTGAAGCATCATATTTTTTTAAATCAATTTATGGACCCTAACAAGCTCTAGATAGTGGCATAAAAATTTAACAAAAAGAATATTGTCATTTAGTTTAAATTATAACTTATAATTGAAAAAGAAACAAAAGTGCATGCCCTCCCTATAACGCGTGATGATTACTAGATTGTCCATACTTGTATCTAGATGACGTGCTTATCTTTGGCACCTTTCTAGGAATCTTAATGAAACCAAGATTTATTTTTCCAAGATTTTTATTTGAACAACGTAAAAGAGGCATTTTTGATCTTGAGCATGATATTGACTAGGATGGCTAATGGGGTGGGCCTTTATTTGTTGCTCCAATTAAAAAATATTGAGGCAATTTAAATCCCTTGAACTTAAGCCTGTCTCAACTTCCAATTAATCTAGTGTACACCCTAAGAAAAAGTTTGGTGGGTAAGTATATTAGCTTAGTTACCCATAGATAGTATGATCCAGGATTCACTGAATGGGTATCATGACCCATATTAGTCGGCTACCAGTACACTATGGTATGGATCCGTATCATGCTGTGCTGAAGTGTATTGACATAAGGAGAGGGAGGGGGAGAGGGAAAAGTAGGAGAGAGAGAGAGGGAGGGAGGGAAGGAGAGGAAGGGAGAAAAAGAGAAAGGAGGGGGCAGAGTGGGAGTGGGAGAGAGACTTTTGCTCACCCAAGAGAGATAGAGAGGATGGTCCGATGCAATTGAGGAGTAGGGCGGAGGCGAGGGCAGTGATGCCGTCGATGAGGATGAGGTCAGAGAGCAATCATGCATGAATCGACATCGACATGAAACCTTGGATGAGTGAGAGGGAGATAGGGGAGAGGGAGAGGAAGAGAAAGAGGGGGGAGAGAGGCCTCTACTCACTTAAGAGAGAGAGAATGGTCCAATGCCATTAGGGAGTGGCGTGGAGGCAAGGGCAAGGATGTTGTTGACAAGGACAAGGTTGAGGGGCAATTAGGGAGCAATCTGGCGTAGATCAATGTCAAGGTTAGACTCTAGATGGAGATTGACTATTGACGACGAGTAGGATGCAATAAAGGAGAGATCGTGAGGCAGTGAAAGTGGAGAGTCGGAAAAAAGCCGAAGGCTCTTGAAGAGGTGCAGATCTTTGGAAAAAGGCATCGGATTTGGAGCAATTTATACCCCAAACTAACCTGCACAGGTGAACCATTTGGGGTAGGTGGCTATTCAATTCAATATAGGCCGAACTGTCTAGTTTGGGTCTATTTGGCATTCATTGATATGATCTTTGCTATGCACCTAGTGCATGACTGAATTTCACTTTAGATATGTGGTAGCAAGACTAAGTAGATTTATTGGTAATGCCAGCCATACTTATTGGATAATTCTAGTGAGTTTTTCAATACCTTATAGGCACTATGGACCAAGGTTTGCCATCTCGGTACTAGATCCAACACCGATATCATCATAGTATAGTATCGATACATCTAGTATAGGAGCCGGTTTGGCATACCGAGTGTTAGTACACCCTCCATTCCACATACCAGTCGGTATCCATGGGTATAGGGAATTGTGCTATAGACTATAACCTACTTTGTACTAATTCTCCAAAATCAGTAGAGGGTTATGCTCGATGAAATCATGGTGATCAGCTTTTTAGAGAATACATCGAGTATGTTTATGTAATTCTTTTGGATCCTAATATTGCAGCTATTTATCTAAATAAATTGTCATATTTAGGAGTACAATATGAATTGAACAAAGCCTAGTGTTGGGGGCAAAATGGCTCCCGTCGAAGTCTAATAGGAAGTCCGACCTTAGTATAGGGCCATCTAGAGTCGTGACGACCAAGTCCGAGCTTCAATAAAGCCAACCCCTTGGTCTAGACAAGTTCCTGAAGATCAGCCTCCTAATAAATGGCTTCGTCTGTTACAAGCTCCGTCTATAAAAGGGATCCTTCAGATATGTTTTCTTTTTAAGCTCTCTTCTCTATTCTAATCTCCTGCGTACTTCATTCTTGTTGGCCAGAAAACTAACTTGACCATCGGAGGGTCCACATCGGAGCCAACTTCAGCTAGGACTGTCTTGTAGGTCTCACCGGCGAGATCCTTATCTCCACCTCCAGTGTACTCCGGTGGCTGTTCGCTTTTTGCACCAATAGGATTGGTACCAGAGGAAGGGTTCCGTGAGCCCTTATTCTAAAAGGAGTATCTAGTCGAGTAGTCTTCTTCTTTCTCTTTTCTTCCACTCTTCTTCTCTTCCTCTGTTCTAACGAGATGCCACCTAGGAGAGCTTCTCGACGATCCATCACCACTGCCGCCCGATCCAACCCAGAACCGGCCGATCCACCAGTTTTGACCCCATTGCCCGCACCCCAGCCATCTAAACCGACGGTAGTGGTGGACATGAACTAGTTCAACTTGTTGCTCCAACAGGTAAGAGGCCTCACGGAAGCTATGCAGGCCATGCGGCTAGTTCCGGTATCGGCACCATCGGAAAGACCGTCACTGCAACGTCAAGATTTGGCATAAGGAAGGCCCACCTGGAGAAGCCAACTGAAGAACCTTGGAAAGGAAAAACAAAGAGCAGAGAGCCCCTACTCCAAGCATGACTCTACCTCAGAAGGTCTCTGCCCTCGTCAAGCCAGCTACACTTTGAGATTCGTGATCGAGATGTTCTCAATCAAAAGCTCCAAAAAATGAACCAACGGATTGAGAAACTCCGTCATGCTACCCCTATCTGCAATGACGACATCTGCACTGATTTGCTTTTTACTGCCTAGATCATGCAGGAGCTTGTCCCACTGAACTTCAAACTTTCCCAATTTGAGAGTTACGACGGGACTTCGGATCTTGTCAACCATCTTGAAGTCTTTTAGACTATGATGCTACTTCATGGCGCGTCGGACGCCATTTTGTGTCGAGCTTTTTCATCGATCTTGAAGAGCACAGCAAGCAAGGTTTTCAGTTCCGGTACTAGTGGCCATTCCGGACGGTCAGCGGCATAGTCCGGTACAGTTCCGTATCAGATTGGACCGATGCAAATTGAAACAAGAAAAGGAAAGGAACCAAGAGGAAAAGAGAGTAAGAGAAATAGAGAGAGGGAGCAAGAAAGAAAAGGAGGGAGGGGAAGGAGTCGGAGGGCCCGTTGGATGGCCTCCGACTGGCCACCATGGTTGCCGGATGGCGAGTCCACACGTGCGGCACCGCAGGCGTGAAATAGGGGTGACGCCCCTGTTTCACGATTTTTTATAAAACAAAAACTTAAGTCAGCAAACCATTTGCCGGCTTCACTGTTTAATAGGTTTTTTTAAAAAAAAATCAAAAAATGAAGCTGACAATCAGATTGTTGGCTTCACTAATTTTAATTTTTTAAAAAAATCTTTTAAACAGTAAAATCGATAAATGGCTTGCTGGCTTCACTGTTAATCTCCATTTTTAAACAAAGGCCACACATGAACAAGAGCGACAACCCTTGTTCTGCGACCGCGACGTCGTCCATGCCGCTTCCGCCGCCCGGTGGCCACAGGGGCCATTCAGAGCCCTCTGGCGGTCCCTCCGCCATCCCATCCTCCCATCTTCGGTGGCCTCCTCCCCTTTCTCTCTTTCTTGCTCATTACGGTAGCCCTATTAGGCGAACTGAGCCGCGGCGGCTTTCGCCATCCTTCGGCAGCCGCAGAGGGCCACCGCCTGCTTCTGGTGGCGTTCTCCTCTCTCTCCCTCTCCTCCTCTCTATCTGCCTATATTTCCCTCTTTCTTCTCCGACATCGGTGTGTGCCGTTTTCCATGCCAAAACCGTCCCGATTTTCCACCAGTCTGGTTTGGCACACCGCGAACCACCCGATTCGAGATGGTTTTGAGAATGTTGGCAGCAAGAAATTGGAACTCGGATCTTAAGCTGGGTACCATCTATTCTTTTGAGTAGTTGAGCCATCAGTTTGCAGCTCACTTCATCAGTAGCTGACGTCAGAGGCGAGGCTCAGATTTTCTTATCAATATCAAGCAGAAGAAAGGGAAATCCATCCGAGCTTACATCGGTCGCTTCAATACCGCTGCCTTGGAGGTCCAAAATTTGGACCAATCTGTTACTATGGCCGCTTTGAAGGGCAACCTTTTGAAGAATGATCTCCTCTTATCCGTAGAGAAGAAGTATCCTTGGGATTTCGCCGACATGCTAGCTCGGACTGAAGGCTATGGCCGAGCTGAGGAAGCTTTTAAGCTCCGGAATGATGAAGCCACAAAAGAGCGGCAGAAGAGAGAATCTAGCAAGCCCGCATCTATAGAGAAGCCAAACGAAGCCCGTCTGCGTTCTAGAACCCCTCCTAAATGCAGACGAGTTCGGACTCCATCTCGGGCTCATCGACTAAGAAGCCCGGACAGAAAGATGCGGTGAAGCCCTCTTCCCATAAGATTTCACAACTATTCTCCCCCGAATGCTTCGAAAACTCAAGTTCTGATAGAAATCAAGGAGCATCTACCGAGGCCGGACAAGATGCGGTCTCATCCAAGCAAGCGCAATCCAAATAAGTACTATTTATACCATCATGACCATAGTCACGATTCTGAAGAATGCATTCAGCTCCAGAACGAAATTGAGAAGCTGATCAGACGAGGTCGACTGGATCGGTTTTTGCGATGTCGGCTTGATAGAAGGGAGGATTGGCTAAGAGCTCTTCTGCAGTCAGAACCACCTCAGAGGGAAGAGCCTCAGGAAGATTGGCCCCCACTTAGAATTATCAACACTATTGCTGGGGAATGTCGGTAAGAGGAGGCTAGCGGATCAGCGGAATTAGCAAAGAAGTGGAGGACTAAGAACCCGTTACTTTTGCTGAAGAAGATGCACAAGGGGTTCAATTTTCGCATGATGACGTGGTTGTAATTTCTTTAAATATTGTCCACTATAATGTACGCCGCGTCTTGGTTGATAATGGAAGTTCTGCTGATGTTTTGTTTTATGTTTTTTTTTTAAATGTCTATACCTGATAGTCATATGGGGCCATTGAGCTCTCCATTGGTGGGGTTCACCAGTGATGCTGTACTGGTTGAAGGAATAATCACTTTGCTAGTTGTGGCAGGCCGATACCCAAAGCAATCTAAGGCTCAAATCGATTTTCTGGTGATGAAGGCTCCTATTTACAATGCAATTCTTGGACGATCCGGGCTAAATGCGTTCCGAGCTGTGGTATCAACATATTACTTGAAGATGAAGTTTCCAACGGAACATGGGGTCAGAGAAGTTAAACAAGGAGGAAAGCGGCCTGAACCTTGTCCAGTGGATGGACTTGACGTTTGTGATGATTTGATTAAGGAGTGGGAAGAACCAATTGACGACTATTTTTAGTTTCTTTGAATAATGGGAACGAGGACCATAGAGTTTAGATCGGCTCAAATTTAGAAGAAGTTAAAGGATAGCTTGTTATCTTTCTATGAAGCAATGCCTATATTTTTGCCTGGGTCTCTGCGGATATATCTGGGATAGATGCCGAAGTAGTGGAGCACCGCTTGGGTGTAGACCACAAGCACTGGCCTGTGAAGCAAAAGAAGTGCAGCTTTGCACTCGAATGGTCGAAGGCGATTGTGGACAAGGTAGACAAACTCCTTAAAGCCAAGTTCATCTGGGAGGTATTCTATCTAGATTGGATTGCTAATGTAGTTCTTGTCAAGAAGGCAAATAGTAAGTGGAGAGTATGCATAGATTTTACTGATCTAAACAAGGTCTGCCCAAAAGATAGCTATCCTCTATCCAGAATTGATTAATTGGTTGACGCAACCTCGGGCCATGAGCTCCTCACCTTCATAGATACCTTCTTTGGCTATAACTAAATCCAGATGACACCCGAAGATGAGGAGAAAACTGCTTTTATTATTGATCGTGGTCTTTATTGTTACAGGATCATGCCATTCGGACTGAAAAATGTAGATGTAATTTATCAGCGTCTGGTGAATAAAATCTTTAAGGAGCAGATCGGCCGCAACATGGAGGTTTATGTGGATGACATGCTTGTCAAAAGTCGATATTCAAGGAATCACATTGCCGACCTCGAAGAGACATTCAACACTCTCCGGAAGTATAAAATGAAGCTGAATCCAACCAAATATGCTTTTGGAGTAACCTCGAGAAAGTTCTTGGGATTCATGGTATTAAGGCACGGCATCGAGGCCAATCTGGAGAAGATCCGAGCCATCCAAGAAATGACTGTTCCCAAGATAATAAAAGAAGTTCAGCACTTGACGGGGAAGATTGCAACTTTGAATCATCTTGTTTTAAGATTGGTGGAACGCTGCATGCCTTTCTTCTAAGTGCTTAAGCAACCAAAGAATTGTTAGACTCCTGAATGTCAACAACCCTTTGAGGAACTGAAGAGCTATCTCGGCTCACTTCTCCTCCTTGCTAAGCCCGAACTTAGTGAAGAGTTATTCCTATATTTGGCAGTATCTCCCATGGCCATCGGAGCAGTCTTAGTTAGAGAGGAGTCTAAAATTCAAAAGCCGATCTATTACATAAGCCGAGTTCTGAGAGATGCAGAAACAAGGTATACCAAATTGGAAAAGCTAACCTATGCTTTGTTGATTGCAACTAGGAAGCTCCGTTCCTTTTTTCAAGGGCATACAATAACAATCCTCATAGATCAACCTATAAAGGTAGTCCTTCATCGGCCTGACACTTCTGGAAGAATTGCAAAATGGGCAATCGAGCTCACCGAATTTGATATCAGGTTCCAACCTCGGCCATCTATTAAAGCTCAAATACTGGCCAATTTGTGGTGGAATGCACTATCCCGGATCTAGCCGAGCCTGAGCAATAAGAAGTCAGCGCTTCTAGTTTTCAGCCGAACTCCCCTGAAGAGAAAGCAGACCTCCCTGAAGATTTTTAGGCCTTGTATATTTATGGCTCATCTAATGTCTTTGGAGCATGCACGGGTTTAATTCTTATCAATCCATAAGGAGTTGTTGCTGAATGTGTAGCTCTTTGAATTTTCCGCTACCAACAATGGAGCAGAATATGAAGCTCTGATTATAGGATTAAAAATAGCCAAGAAACTGAGGATAAATCATCTGAAAATCTATAGTGATTCGCAATTGGTGGTAAGGCAGGTCAATGGCAGCTATGGAGCTCGGAAGGAAAGCATGAAGAAATATTTGGACAAAGTGAAAAGTTTGACTTTAGCCTTTGACAGTTGTGATATTCAACAGATCCCAAGAGCAGAAAATTTTAGAGCTGATCTTTTATCCAAATTGGCTACTTTAGCTTTAAACGAGTTGCTAAAAGAAGTTTTCTTTAAAGTTCTTTAGCACCCAAGTTCGGAGGAACCCCAGACAGTAATGCAAGTAGACCATGAGCCTAGTTGGATTGATCTGTTGGTCTTGTATCTCAATGGTGGCATCCTTCCTTGAGATCCCAAAGAAGCTTGGAAGCTGAGAAACCAGGCCTTTGGCTACATCTTATATGAGAACAAGCTGTATAAAAGATCTTATTTCTTACCACTCAAATGTCTCCGACCATCTGAAGCTAATTATGCCTTGAGGAAAGTTCATAAAGGAGTGTGTGGAAACCATCTTGGAGCTAGATCATGGTCCTACAAGCTCTTCGATAAAGATATTATTGGCCGACCATGTGCAGTCGATATGTAAAAAAATATGATCGGTGCCAAAGAAATGCCAATGTCCAAAGGCAACCGGCTTTTTTGATCACACCTTTGAGCATTCCATGGCTATTTGCACAATGGGGAATGGACATACTTGAACCATTTTCTTGGCATCTGAATAGCAGAAATTTCTCCTGGTGGCGGTAGACTACTTCACCAAGTGGGTTGAGGTCGGACCTTTAGCAAAAATTACTGAAGTTAAAGTTCAGGACTTTGTTTGGAAGTCGATAGTGTGTAGATTTGGTCTACCTCGGATATTGATCACTGACAACGAGCAGCAGTTTACAGGAGTGAAATTTGCTGAATTTTGTGAGGACTTGAATATCTCTCATTATTTCATGTGTAGCCCACCGTCAGGTGAATGGTGAAGCTGAATAACTAACAGAACCCTATTGTAAGGAATAAAAGCAAGGCTTGAACGAGCAAAAGAAACATGGATGGATGAGCTTTATCATTTACTCTGGGCTTATATAACCACTCGGAGGTTACCAACTATTGGCTTTTGGAACTGAGGCAGTCATTTCAGTCGAAATTAGGCTTCCTTTAGCATGAGTGGAGAACTTCGATGAGCAAAATAATTCACGGGATCTCAGAGCGAATCTTGATTTGCTGGAAGAGAAACGGGAGAAAGCTCAAATTCGGATGGCAACCTACAAGCAAAAAATGGCTCGGTACTATAATTCAAGGGTCAGAAGTAAAACTTTCAAGGTGGGAGATCTGGTGTTACGTCGAGCAGAGGTTTCTCAACTACAAAATCAAGGTAAGCTTGCTCTAAATTAGGAAGATCCTTATGAAGTCGAGGAAGTTGTCCAACCAAGAACTTACTGCATAAAGGAGTTTGGAGGCGCTATGCTATCCTGACCTTGGAATTCGGAAAATCTATAAATGTATTATCAATAACAACATTTCAATAAAAATTCTTTTTACTCTAACATTCCTGTCTTTTGCGTAAGTTGAATTATGACAGGAAATCATTAAGCCAAACTTCATTTTTAAACGAAGTTGGAGGCCTTCGATTTTTAAACAGGAGGTTAACCTCATCTTAACAAGAGCGAAGGCCTCCGATTTTTAAAAAGGAGGTTAACCATGTTAGGAACAGGAGGTGGATCTCGTCCTAATGTGGGTGAAGATCCTTATGAGGGATATGAAGGCCTTTGGTTCTTAAATAGGAGGTTAACCTCGTTTTAATGAGGGTGAAGGCCTCTGGTTCTTAAATAGGAGATTAACCACGTTAGGAATAGGAGGTTGTTGAGAATTGTATTCTAAAGCTAATCATCTAGGTTGTAAACGGTTGAGCTCAATGTAATTTGTACTTGAATTATTAATGAATAAAATTGTTATACTGGCTTTTTATCATTTTTGTGCATCTTTCTTTAATGAACTCTTTGGTGATGAAGTTCTTAGACTATTTAGATTTGACGAAGGAGGATTTGTCGTTTAGTCCTTAAACATGTTCGTGACCAAATGATACGTTATTACCTAGGATGACAACGTTTATCGAGTGTAGGTCATTGTATGCCATATGCGTTGGTTGTCCTCTTAATCGAGTATGGAGATACTGGTATGACATGTAAGTGAAGTGTAAGGATACATTTCACTGAACATGACCTAGTTGCGGAGCTCTCTGCTGTCAAGAGTTGCTCGCGAAGGATATGGGTATAAGTGTCCTTTAGACCTGAGATCACTATGGTGACTTGCAAGCAACTCACTGCACTTTGGTATCGGACTACCTAAATTTCTAATTCCGTGATGGAAGGTTTTAGGGTGCAGTTAAGTAATTGTTTAGTCCGTGCGTGAGTCAAGATGAGATTGAACCCTTCAAATGTTAGAGCAAATGCATCACTGTATTTTAATTTAGCAAAACCTCGGTTGGAGTAGTCCATACGATGGATATTGAAATTTGAAATACAATGTGGATGATTTTTAGGGTTGGCGATTAAACCCTAGGTCGTCTTTTGAGCATTGAGATCAAGGAGATGAATTATACAGTAACCATATGCCACAAGTTCTTGGATGTTGCGATGTGACTATTCAACTTGTCTGGACGTTGAGTATCATTGCTAGATGGTCATATCGATTGGTATAGAAAATTGGTTCCTATGCTACCGGCTTAGGGTTCAAATATATGGGATCACACACAATAGGAGTTCCTACCCGATCTGATGGTTGATCATGAATTCCAATGGTCTGGGACTCTGGAGTCAAGAGTCCCACTGGACTGGGACTCTATGATCGGGAGTCCCACTGGACTGAGACTTTGTTTTCTCGAGTCCCACTTGACAGGAACTTTGATATTATTGGAGGATTAATTAGCAATTAGATTGCTGATTAGTTTAATTTGATTGAGCGATGAGGATTCGATCAAATCTGATTGAATTTGATTCGATTGGATTTGACTTGATTAGGTTATGAGATGATCTAATCGCTATGGGAGATTGGATCCTGATTTGATCAGGGGTTGGACTCAATTAATTTTTAATTTGTTTAGATTTTAATTGAGTTGGATTAAGCCTAATCTGATTGGGTTTATCCTAGTCTAATTGGATTTGGATAAATATGTTTAGGTTGAAACCCAATTGGATAAAATTAAGACATTAGTTTTGTTTGACTAGACATCTCTCTTGGTGCCAACTATTACTGACCTTTGACCATTGCCCTTTTCTCTACGGAGTTTTTCTAATTTTCCCACGCCTAAGAAGGATTTTGAGTGTCCCTTGACTTGGTCTTGGCGTTGAGAGTAGATAAGGCATCCTTATCAATTCCCACGCCCCATCTCTCTTTGTGAGCCACTTTTAATCAGATTAAAAGTGGGCATGCACACCAGAAGGAGAGTCCTGTGTGTTAAACATCTTTCCAAGGGTTGGAATTGGTTTGAATTTTATCTTGAATTTTGAATTCAAGATATTTGGTTATTAGTCGGAACAAATTCTAATATCTTCTCCTTATCCATTCCCTACGCCACCCATGTGTTTTGTCGCATGTTTTTTGGTGGTTTCTGAGTGTGGGCATGCAGAAGGAGACTCTCCTTCTGCATGTCATGCACTTGGGGTAGGCATTGGAAGTGGATAGAAGTTTTTTTGAATTTGAATTCAAGTGATTGGTTGAAACAAGTTCAACCACCTCTTCTTATCCATTGTACGCGTTATTCCCATCTCATGGTCGCCCATTTAAGATGAAACTTTTGTGGGCATGCATGAGGTTTGAGGGGGTTTCTAGAGAGATAATTCTAGAGTGAGGGGCACTCTTTTCTAGGCATGAGAAAATTCAAGTGAGGGGAGAGCCTGCACCACTTATTCCTTATCCCACGCAACTTTAAAATAGGTTTAAAATTGTGTGCGTGACTGAGAAAGGGGTTTCTGAGTTAAACAGTAAGTGGCATAAGGTCTCTTGGGTGTGAGTTCAAATTATCAGAAAAATCCTGAGAGTGTGGACTCCAGGGTTTTCGGGTGTGGGTTCACCTAGGGTTTCGACCTAGGGTTTGGGTGGTGAGATTGAGTACTGTGAGTATCTAGTCTCCAGGATAATTCTCACAACACCTCGTCATCCTCCAAATAGTGTCTTTTAGTCTCCTGGAGTGTCCGAAAGATCGGGGGAAGGTGGTCGATCGCGATCGATCAAGATCGACCGTCGGTGGAGCTGATCGGGATCAGGAGCTTCATGTGGACTGTTCGTAGAGGCCAGACGATTGTGCGGCTACATGGCAATGCGAGGAGCTTCTTTTCAGTGTTTTTAGATTGCGGAGTTCTTCTACTCGTGCTCAGGTATCGTGTTCTGAACACGAGTAGGTTAGTAAATATGATTTATTGATCTGTGCATTCATTATTTCTGATACATATATGCATGTCTAGATGCTAGTGTAGGGTTTTTATGATCTGATCATAGCATGTGTAGATAAATAGTAGATTAATCTTAGTCTTCCACTGCATATCAATTCGAAAAAGTTTAGAAATGCATGTCTAGAACCCTGCACATTTTCTTTCAGTGGTGTTAGAGCACTAGGCCGCATGACATGTTTTATATGTTAATAAGAAATATGAATGCTAGCATATTTGATATGTTTTAGATTCAGATAACTTAGTAATTGAGAATGAATGAGCCATCAAGCCGTTCGGTCATAAGAGATAAGCATGGTTTAAAGGCCATCTCCCATTCGATGGGGATCTTTTATGGCGGTAGAGGTGCCACCATGAACTCATTCATTGAGATGAAGAGTGAAAGGATTTTCTTATTGAAATTGTTTCAATTTGAAAATTAAACATGAATGGGTTTAGATTAGATCTAAAATGATTTATGATTTAATTTTTCATTATGCTTAATTTTGTCTAAAACAAGCAATAGGTTATTGTTTATGAAATGGGCCAATCCATTTCTGAAATGAGTCGACCCATTTGGTGAAATGAAAATAAAAAATTATAAAAATATTTTACAAATTTGAAAATGATTTTCAAACACCGAACCCCAACCCATAAGCTCAAAAACTTAATTAAAAATTAAATATTATCTCGTAGGATCTAGAATTGTGAATTAAAGATCATAAGACAAAAGCATAAATTGTGGATTAAAAGGCTAGATGAATTAGGTCCATTAATTAGGTTAGATCTAAGGTTAGTTAAAGAATGGACTTAACTAGAGTAATTGATCAAATCTAACCAAGTGTTGATTTAGATAGATTAAGGATACTCTAGATTCAACTTCAATAGTTGTAGTTGGTCAAGTCCATGTCTTTAACAAGGACTAAAATGGACTTGATTCATGGCTAAGCAGTCGAGCCCGAATTTACTAGGTGGATTAGATTAAATCTAATTAACTGGTTGGTGTCTAAGATAAATTTGGTAGTCTAGACCAGTGGTTTTTAATTGGGAGCTACTCACACTGATTCGATCTTTGATGAGTTAATGGCATATCCCTTCCACCGATCTCACTTACCTGGTCAATATGGTCGATTAGAATTTGATTAGATCACTTGGTGATTCGAGCTGACCCATGTCAATTAGGAATCTATTTGATTGATTTCAATCAATAACACTGAACTAGGTGCTCATGGACCGAAATTGATCATAGTACTTATTGGAGATAAATCTCGCTCCTGCCGAAGTCCAGTTTGATGCTTAGCTTAATGCAATTGGTAATCACGGAAGAGCTTCGATCAGGAATTCTTCCTCCAGGGGTCGAACCCTAGTCGAACTCCTTCAAGCAGGTGAACTCCTCCAGCAGTCGAATCCCTCCTGGACTCCTCCAGCGGTCGAATCCCTTTCGAACTCTTACAGCGATCGAACTCCATCCGGATTTCTCTATCAGTCGGACTCCTTCTGGACTTCTCCATCAGTTGGACTCCTTCTGGACTTCTCCATCAGTCGAACTCCTCCCGGATTTTTTCAGTCGGACCTCTCCGTCAGTCGGACTCCTTCCGGACTTCTCCTTCAGTCGGATTCCTCTAAGAGCCGAACTCCTTCCGGACTTCTCCTTCGGTCAAATTCCTCTAGGAGCTGAACTCCTTCCGGACTTCTCCTTCAATCGGATTTCTTCAGAAGCTGAATTCTTTCCAGACTTCTCCTTCAGTCGGATTCCCCATCCGGACTTCTCCTTCAGTCGGATTCCTTTAGGAGCCGAATTTCTTTCGGACTTCTCCTTCAGTTAAATTCCTTCAGGAGCCGAACTCCTTTCGGACTTCTCCTTCAGTCGGATTCCCTTTCCGGACTTCTTCAGTCGGATTCCTCCAGGAGCCTAACTCCTTCCGGACTTCTTTAATCGATTTCTTCAGGAGCCGAACTCCTTCTGGACTTCTCCTTCAGTCAGATTTCTTTAGGAGCCGAACTCCTTCTGGACTGCTCCTTCAATCGGATTCCTCCAGGAGCCGAATTCCTTTCGGACTTCTCCTTCAATCGGATTCTTTCAGAAGTCGAATTCCTTCCGGACTTCTCCTTCAATTGAATTCCTCTAGGAGCCGAATTCCTTTCGGACTTCTTCTTCAGTCGGATTTTTCCAGCGGATTACTTCTAGATTTCAGTTAGCATTCCTTCCGGATGATCTCCTCTAGCCGTATTTCTTTTAGGAGTCAACTCTTCTGGAATTGATATATGTCAAAGTTCTTTATCAACCAACGCCTGCTTCCTCTGAACTTTGACTATTAAATCTCGACGAATGGGCATATTATGATAGGCGATACCTCTTTCTCCGTAGCAAACCCCATGCGATCCTGAGCAGCCTACTATCGGACGGTTATGGCTGTCACTATCAGTCTGCTACAAGTGACACCTCTTTCTCCATAGCAAATCCCACGCGGTCCCGAGCGGCCTACTACCGGACGGTTATGGTTGTCACTATCAGTCTGTTACAGGCGACACCTCTCTTTCTCCATAACAAATCGCACGCAGCCCCGAGTGGCCCACTATCGGACGGTTATGGTTGTCACTATCAGTCTGTTACAGGCTCCGTCTATAAAAAGGAATCCTCCAGATATGTTTTCTCTAAGCTCTCTTCTTCTTTCCGAAACTGTTGAACTCTTTCCTGAGCACTCCATTTCTGTTGGCCAGAAGAGCTGACTTGATCGTTGGAGGATCTTGCCGGAGCCATCACCACCGACTCCGGACGAGACTTCGTTTTGCAGGTCACCGACGGCGACCCCTCCTTCCTCGACTCCAGCTCGATCCGGTGTCGACCAGATTCTGCACTAACAGTACTCATCTATTAACTTGGTGAAGTCAGTGGGAGAAATTTGGTTCGTGTCCTTTCTATTCTTAAATCACATATAACCTAAATCCTCTAAATTATTAGGTCTCTAAAAATGATAAGGTTATGAAGATAACCGAGTCATAGCCTCCCATTAAGATGGATGGCAGTGGATCCAATTTTCTAGATGGACATTGGAGGTGCCTTATACCTGGTGTTCATCTGGATGTTGGAATTACTATTCATCAAATGATGATTAGGATGCACTCTCTGAATGGCGATCAGGTTGGCCTGAGCTTTCCTCGGGCTTGGTCATCGTTCATTTGAAGCACCGAAC
This sequence comes from Cocos nucifera, assembly GCA_006176705.1. NCBI lineage: Eukaryota > Viridiplantae > Streptophyta > Magnoliopsida > Arecales > Arecaceae > Cocos > Cocos nucifera. Next base: position 140,612 of record QRFJ01002616.1, on the reverse strand, counting down.
TCAGCATGTTAATGGTTGGACCTAACCAGACATTTTCAGTGGAGGCCATAGCCTATTGAATTGGCTTTTGGGGCAAAACAAAATATTATAAGTTATTTGGAGAAACAATTGGTTGTGAACCTACCTATAGATGCACTTGGGTTGGTCAGAGCTTTCCTCAAATCCATTTGTAGTCTATGTGGATTCTAGTACCCACTAAGGAGTTAGTATAATTACTCAAATTGGAGATAGAGGCTATCAATTCGTAAAAATAGTGGGAGGACCTTAAGACTAAAGTACAAGTCTTTAGGGTTAAATAATTCAAGTACTAATATGGCCTTGTGTTTCATTTTAGACAAATAGAGTGACTAGTGATTGGTCGCTCTGTTCACTGTTGGACAGTGACAATCTTTTAGGGCTTGATTTCTAGAAGTCTAGTGTTGACCCTAATCAAGCAGACCTGAAGAGGAATTGTCCTCTGAATCAGGATAGCCTGAACATGAGAAATCAGCAAGGAGTTACTAGTCAAGGCTGTTATATGATAACATCTTGCAATTTTTCTATTTGTGATACTTTCACTTGGATATTAGATATTGGGAGTCAATTCACATATACAATTCGTTGCATGGACTTCAAATTCATAGAAAGTTTGAGAACGGCGAAAAATTTCTGAATATTGGGGATGGAAGGAATGTTCTAGTCTTAGCATTGAGAACTATTGAGCTTGTTTTCAAAATAAATAATATCGTTTTAAGTGACTGTCACTATTGTCCATCCTTTATGATGAACATAATATCAATAGGGCTTTTGACCCAAGATGGTTATTATTTATCAATAAAGAAAAATTGTTACGATATCATTATCAATGATGTCATGATAATGTGAGGTAATTAAGGAATGACATTTATGTTTTATCACCACCTATTAGTGTAATGTATACGTCAAATAAACACCGAAAAATAGATAATGTCATCGATGCCTATCTTTGGCACTGTCGGCTCGGTCATATAAACAAGAATAGGATAAACAGGTTAGTTAAGGAGTGTATTATTGACATCAATGATTGTGAATCGACTACCTGTGAGTCTTGCCTTTTTGGTAAGATGACCAAATCATCTTTTACTGGAAAGGATGAATGAGCTAGTGATCTTTTGGATCTAATACATAGTGATGTATGTGGATCTATGAACACATATGCCAGAGGTGGGTACTACTACATTACATTTATTGACGACCTATCTAGATATGGGTACGTCTATCTTATGAAGAGTAAATTAAATTCGTTTGAAATGTTCAAATGATTTCGCAATAAGGTAGAAAAACTTGGGAAGAGTATTAAAACTCTTCGGTTAGATCGAGGAGGTGAATATCTTTTCAATGAGTTTTTAACATATCTAGCAGAGAATGAGATTCTCTCTCAATGGACCCCTCCTGGAATATCACAGCATGAGGGTGTTCGAAAGGAGGAATCAAATCCTGTTGGATATGGTTCGGTCCATGATGGGGTTTGCGAGTTTGCCAATTTTTTCTGGGGTTATGCACTTGAGAATGCTTGTTATGTTTTGAAGAATGTTCCGAACAAGTATATTACAAAAACTCCATATGAGATATGGATTGGGCCCAAGCCGACGCTCTCTCACCTTAGGGTTTGGGGATGTTTGGTTTATGTCAAATGTTTGCAGGCAGAAAAGCTTAGACCTAGGTCTGATAAATGCTTGTTCATAGGATACCCAAAAAAATTAGGGATTATTATTTCTATCTTGCTGAAGGGCTAAAGGTGTTCGTCAGCAATAGGGCAATTTTTTTGGAAAAGTTCCTTAGGGAAGGAACTACTGTCTTTAGTGTTGAACTTGGTGAAGTTTGGCGGGTGGAAGAACTGACATATTCCAGTGAACCTACAGAACTGGATTTGATAAGATCAAACCTAGAGCCCGTTGTAGAGGCACCCTAAAGGAGTTCCAGTAGAGTATTGCGTCAGCTGGACAGATACTATGGTTTCTTGGTCCAGGATGACGATCTTATTGAACTTGGTGAGAACGACGAGGATTCGATCACCTACATCGATGCCATGCAGAGGTCCAACTTTGATAAGTGGCTGGATGCCATGAAGTCTGAAATGGAGTCCATGAAGGTCAACAGTGTATGGACATTGGTTGATCCACCTGAAGGGGTAAAATCCATTGGGTGTAAGTGGATTTTCAAAAGGAGAAAGGGCACAGATGGGAAGGTGGAGATCTATAAAGCCTGTCTGGTTGCCAAGAGATATCGTCAATATTATGGTATTGACTATGACGAGATATTTTTTGCAGTGGCAATGTTCAAGTCCATTCAGATTATGCTTGCAATAGCAGCATACTTGGACTATGAGATCTAGCAAATGGATGTGAAGACAGCTTTCCTAAATGGAGAGCTGGAAGAAGGGGTGTATATCATACAGCCTGAGGGATTCACATCCGCAGCCGAGTCCAAGGTGTGCAAGCTTTAAAGATCAATTTATGGATTAAAGCAAGCATCTCGGAGTTGGAACATGCGTTTTGATAAGATGATCAGAACGTATGGCTTTGTTAAGAACGGAGAGGAACCCTGCATGTATAAATGGGCTAATGGTTCTGTAGTCGTATTTCTTGTATTGTATGTAGATTATATTCTCTTAATCGGGAATAACCTTCCTGCACTATAGGTAATAAAGGTTTGACTGTCGTCTCGATTCTCCATAAAGGACTTGGGTGAAGCTTCCTATATCTTAGGGATGAAGATCTATGGAGATAGATCTAAAAGGTTGCTTGGATTATCCCAGTCCACGTACATCGATACCGTACTGAAGTGGTTTAGCATGACGAATTCCAAGAAGGGCTATCTTCCGATAGGCCATAGAATTACTCTCTCAAAGAGAGATAGTCTGACAACTCCTCAAGGGAGAGCATATGAGTAGAATACCATATGCTTCGGTAGTGGGTTCTATTATATACGCCATGATATGTACGAGATCGGATGTGGCATACTCACTAGGGGTAGTGAATAGGTACTAGTTTGATCTGGGTGAGAATCATTGGAAAATTGTAAAGACAATCCTGAAGTATTTAAGAAATACCAAGGACCAGTGGCTCATTTATAGAGATGCTAACTTGAAACTTGTGGGATATATTGATTCCAGTTTCCAGTTAGATCATGATTACAGTAAGTGTGTCAGGTTATATATTTATCCTGAACGGTGGAGTGGTCTGCTGGAAGAGTTCCAAGCAGCACACTGTAGCTGATTCTATGTGCGAGTCGGGGTATGTCGCGGCATTCGATGCTATGAAGCTGTGGCTGTGGCAGTTCATCGCCGAGCTGGGAGTGGCACCCTCCTTGGATGGTTTGGTTCTACTTTACTATGACATCACCGAAGCTATAGCTCAAGCGAAGGAGCCGAAGGCACATCAGCGTACTAAGCACATTCTGTGTCGCTACCATCTTGTACGAGAGATCGTGGAATCAGATGATGTCGAGCTTCAGAAGATCGACGAAAAGGAGAACTTGGCCCACCCATTTACTAGAGCCCTCAGAATTAAAGAGCTCGACAATCATAAATGAAAGATAGGTATTCGATACTATTTTGAATGGCTTTAGTTTAAGTGGGAGTTGTTGGGAATTGTTGAAGGGAAAATCCTGATTTCTCGGGTCAGGTTCGTTCCGATCTGATTGGATCAAGAGAGATATTTCAAAAATTTCTCTTTTGAATCCAGATTAGATATGAGACATTTCAGATCTGATTTTATAGATCTAATAAATAAGAATAAAATAAATTAAATCTGATTTAATTTGTACCTTAATGTTGGGTAATCAGATTACTCTTTGATGATCCTGCTGATTGTCTGAGGTTCTGAATCTAGCCACGCAAGCACCTGACCTCTACCGGTATCCACTCGGACTGGATCTGAAGATCTTCTCCTTTATCACCTCTCCAAATATCAAATCTGGATCTGATTTGGAGGATCTTCAAAACTCCTTTTGAAGATTTGGAATTGTCTCTTACAGTAGTGCTGCCTTTTTCCTTTCTCGTCACATTTCTCTTGCCTGGATTGCACCAAACTGGAGCCCAAATCTCCTTGGGCGTGGAGAGGAGAGAGGACCAGAAGATGGCGTGGAGGGAGAGGGGCAGCCTTGGGGCATGGGCTAAGGGAGAACTTCTATAAAGCTTGGCGCAGATAGGGTTTATATAGACCCTCCTATGCCATATAGTGCCACATCATCCCGGCCAATCACGTTGCTTCATGCAATCAGATCTAAATCTGATTGGTGGGATGACATCACCTGATCCAATCAGATGAGAGCCCCCTCAAATCATCCTTAGGTGGCGCCAAGATTGGTCAAAGCTGAGTCTTAGGCGCCTATCTAAGTTGATTCCAAGAAGCAACTTGGAGTCCCATACAGATGGAACTCTAGGCATCCTTATCCATGGGTGCATGCCTCCCTAGGCGTGCGCCCCCTCCTTTCTAATTTCTAGCAAGGGGACAAGCCCCTATCTGCTCTCCTATGGGTGCATGACACATGGGCAGATGTCTAAGTGTCAAAGGTCAACGTTTGATCAAAGTCAAAAGATAAGAATTAGCAGATGACGGAAAATGGTAGGTGTTGTCTCAGATTTATCTCATAAATTAAGATAACCCTTTTTTGATCTGGACAAGCTTCAGTCAGACCAAGTAAAGGTACCTGAGTGAGCACAAATACATTTGGATTAGTCGAGATAACTTTTAATGATAGTAGAAGGAGAACGTTAGGCTCAATCGTGTGTTAGCATGATTTCCTTGAACCTAATTGAATCTTATTCAAATCAATTGAACTGGATTAGTCCAATAGATGATATCTAGATCCAAACCCTTGTTTGTGTAACCCAGTTAGGTTCAGTTCTGTATGGTAATGGGATATGTCATGATTTCTATCATTGACATCATCGAAACACCTTCCGATGGATCAGAACTTATTCTGATTCATACAACTAGAATGATCGATCATCCAAATCATTCTAATTGCTCCCAAAATCTACCAGTGACACCTAGCAGTATACGGTGGCAACCCATCAGAACTGAAAACGAACCTCTCGTTGCAGCAACCTGTGTGATTAAGTTTTTCTATTTTGAGCCCCGATCAAAATAGGGTTAAGGTGAACTCGTCAAACCCTAATTTCTGTCATATGATTTAATCATTCGATTCAAGTTCTATGTGAAAGCCTTAATAGAAACTCTTTCTATTATTTCATTCTGCCATGGCCATGGGCTTAAGGACTTGATTCTCATGATCATCATAGGGCTGCTCCTCATCTACCGAGGTAGATAGATTCCCTTTTGGTGCAATTCAATTCCTACAATGAACATGCAATAGCCAACATACACCTCAGGATTCCGAATGGTTAGGAGATGGTGTAGTCAAATTATAACATCCTTAAGGTGAACTGTCGATGCACCTCAGGTTAAAGAATCAGACACCACTGCAGCTTCGAACCAGTCATCGATGAGAAGGTAGACTTTCTTATGATTGCTCGAGGTGGTCACGCTCAATGTCCTCATTCTCTAACGAGTATCTGTACCCTCGCTCCGGTGTCTCTACACTGTAGACTCAAGACTCATCTACTATAAAGAAGCGATTGTACACCAACCTTCCGGATCAATCACCATCCTCATGATGATCCTACGGTTGGGAGCATTTTATGAGTTAATAATGAAAATTCTTGTCTTAAATTTTCAACTCTTGAAAATAAGGATTATCATTACTATTAACTCAAGGGATGTATCACAGACACTAAATACACATTTATGATAGAAAATAATCCATTTTATTATTTATAGTTAAAATTATAATTTTGCCTCTAGAAGTGTATTACAAGTGTCAGCCAATTCTGGCTTCTAGGGCACACACATATCTAACAATTGTATCCTAAAGCCAATCGTTTAGGTTGTAGATGGTTGAGCTAGATGTAATTTGTACTTGAATTATTAATGAATAAAATTGTTATTTTGGCTTTTTATCACTTTTGTGCATCTTTCTTTAATGAACTCTTCTGTGATGGAGTCCTTAGGATTATTTAGATTCAACAAAAGGAGGATTTGTCGTTTTGTTCTTAAACCTGTTCATGATCAAATGATACGTTGTTATTAAGGACGACAACGTTTATCGAGTGTAGGTCGTTATATGTCATATGCATTGGTTGTTCTCTTAACCAAGGAGTATGGAGATACTGATATGGTATGCAGGTGAAGTGTAAGGATACATTTCACTGAACATGATCCAGTTACGGAGCTCTCTACTATCAACAGTTGCTCGTGAAGGATATGGGTATAAGTGTCTCTTAGACCTGAGGTCACTACGGTGACTTGCAAGCAACTCACTGCACTTTGGTATCGGATTACTTGAATTTGTAATTCAGTGACGGAAGTTTTTGGGTGTAGTCAAGTATTTGTTTAGTCGGTGCGTGAGTCAAGATGGGATTGACCCCTTCAAATGTTGGAGCAAATGTATCACTATATTTCAATTTAGCAAAACCTCGATCGGGATAGTCCATACGATGGATATTGAAATTTGAAATACAATGTAGATGATTTTTAGGATTGGTAGTTAAACCCTAGGTTGTCCTTTGAGCATTGAGGTCAAGGTGATGAATTATACAGTAACCATATCCCATAAGTTCTTGGATGTTGTGATGCGACTATTTGACCTGTCCAGACATCGGGTACCATTGCTAGATGGTCATATCGATTGATATAGGAAATTAATTCCTGTGCTACCAGCTTAAGGTTCGAATCTATGGGGTCACACACAATAGGAGTTCCTACCTAATCTGATGGTTGATCATGAGTCCCAATCGTCTGGGACTTTGGGGTCAAGAGTCTCATTAGACTGGGACTGTGTAATTGAAAGTCTTATTGGACTGGGATTCTGCCTTCTCGAGTCTCATTGGACTGGAAATCTGATATTATTGGAGGATTAATAGCAATTAGATTGCTGATTAGCTCAATTTGATGGAGCAATGAGGATTCGATCAAATCTGATTGAATTTGATTCGATTGGGTTTGATCTGATTAGGTTATGGGATGACTTAATCGCTATGAGAGATTGGATCCTGATTTTGATCAGGAGTTGGACTCAATTAATTTCTAATTTGATCAGATTTTAATTAAGTTGGATTAAGCCTATTCTGATTGGGTTTATCCTAGTCTAATTGGATTTGGACAAATATGTTTGGGTTGAAACCCAATTAGATAAAATTAAGACACTAGTTTTGTTTGACTAGACATCTCCCTTGGCGCCAACTATTATCGACCTTTGACCATTGCCCTTTCTATATGGAGTTTTTCTGATTTTCCCACGCCTAAGAAGGATTTTGAGCGCCCCTTGACTTGGTCTAGGCGTTGAGAGTAGACAAGGCATCACTTGAATTTTTGAATTCAAGTGGGAGGTTGAAACAACTTCAACCTCCCATCCTTATCTATTCCCACGCCCATCTCTCTTTGTGCGCCACCTTTAATCAGATTAGGTGGTGGCACCAGGAGGATCCTTCTTTGTGTTAAACATCTTTCCAAGCGTTGGAATTGGTTTGAATTTTATCTTGAATTTTGAATTCAAGATATTTGGTTATTAGTTGGGACAAATTTTAACCTCTTCTCCTTATCCATTCCCCATGCCACCCATGTGTTTTGTCGCATGATTTTGGTGGTTTCTGAGTGTGGGGACGTAGAAGGAGAGGTCCTCTGCATGTCATGCACTTGGGGTAGGCATTGGAAGTGGATAGAGGTTCTTTTGAATTTGAATTCAAGTGATTGGTTGAAACAAGTTCAACCACCTCTTCTTATCCATTATACGCACTATTCCCATCTCATAGTTGCCCATTTAAGATGAAACTTTTGTGGGCGTGCATGATGTCTGAGGGGGTTTCTGGAGAGATAATTCTAGAGTGAGGGGTGCTCCTTTCTAGGTGTGAGAAAATTCAAGTGAGAGGGAGTCTGCACCACTTATTCCTTCTCATCCCATGCAACTTTAAAATAGGTTTTAAAAATGTGCGTGTGTGCAACTGAGAAAGGGGTTTCTCAGTTAAACAGTGAGTGGCGTAAGGTCTCTTGGGTGTGAGTTCAAATTATCAAAAAAATCCTGAGTGTGGACTCCAGGTTTCCAGGTGTGGGTTCACTTAGGGTTTTGACCTAGGGTTTGGGTGGTAAGATTGAGTGTTGTGACTATCTAGTCTCTACGATAATTCCCACAACACCTCGTCATCCTCCAAATAGTGTCTTTAGGTCTCCTGGAGTGTCCAGAAGATCGGGAGAAGGTGGTCGATCGTGATCGGCCAAGATCGGCCGTCGAAGTCTTCGGTAAGAAGCTAGTACTTCGATGGAGTTGATCGGGATCAAGAGCCCCGTATGGACTGTCCGTAGAGGCCGGACGATCGTACGGCTATATTGCAACAAGAGGAGCTTCTTTCTATTGTTTTCAGATTGCGGAGTTCATCTACCTGTGCTCAGATATCGTGTTCTGAACTCGAGTAGGTTGGTAAATATGATTTACTAATCTGTGCATTCATTATTTCTGATACATATATAAATGTCTAGATCCTAGTGTAGGATTTTTATGATCTGATCATAGCATGCATAGATTAATAGTAGATTAATCTTAGTCTTCCGCTACCTATCAATTCGAAAAAGTTTTGAAATGCATGTCTAAAACCCTACACATTTTCTTTCAATGGTATCAGAGCACTAGGTTGCATGACATGTTTTATATGTTAATTAGAAATATGAATGTTAGCATGTTTGATATGTTTTAGATCCAGATAACTTAGTAATCGAGAATGAATGAGCCATGAAGCCATTCGGTTGTAAAAGATACACATGGTTTAAAGATCATCTCCTCCCATTCGATGGGAATCTCTTATGGTGGTAGGAGTGCCACCATGAGCTCATTCATTAAGATGAATAGTCAAAGGATTTTCTTATTAAAATTATTTCAATTTGAAAATTAAATATGAATGGGTTTATATTAGACCTAAAATGATTCATGGTTTAATTTTTCATTGTGCTTAATTTTCTGTCTGAAACAAGCAATAGGTTGCTGTTTATGAAATGGGCCGACCCATTTTTGAAAAGAGTCTATCCATTTGGTGAACAGAAAATAAAAAATTATAAAAATATTTTACAAATTTGAAAATGGTTTTCAAACACCGAATCCTAATCCATCAGCTTAAAAATTTAATCAAAAATTAAGTGTTGTCTCTTATGATCAAGAATTATGAATTAAAGATCCTAAGACAAAAGCATAAATTATGGGTTAAAGGGTTAGATGAATTAGGTCCATTAATTGGGTTAGACCTAAGGTTAGTTAAAGAATGGACTTAACTAGAGTAATTGATGAAATCTAACCAATTGTTGATTTAGATTAGATTAACGACACTCTAGATTCAACTTCAATAGTTATAGTTGGTCAAGTTTGTCTTTAACAAGGACCAAAATGGACTTGATTCATGGCTAAGCGGTTGAGCCCGAATTTTCTAGGTGGATCAGATTAAATCTAATTAACCGATTGGTGTCTAAGATAAGTTTGGCAGTCTAGACCAGTGGTTTTTAATTGGTAGCTTCTCGCATTGATTCGATCTTTGATGAGTTAATGGCATATCCCTTCCACTGATCTCACTTGGTCGATATGGTTGATTAAAATTTGATTAGATCACTTGGTGATTTGAGTTGATCCATGTCAATTAGGATTCAATTTGACTGATTTCAATCAGTAAGACTAAATTAGGTGCTTATGGACCGAAATTGATCCTAGTCCTCATCTATTGATTTGGTGAAGTCAGTGAGAGAAATTTGGTCCGTGTCCTTTCTATTCTTAAATTACATATAATCTAAATCCTCTAAATTATTAGGTCCTTAAAAATGACAAGGTTATGGAGATAACTGAGTCATAGCCTCCCATTAAGATGGATGGCAATAGATCCAATTTTCTAGATGGACGTTGGAGGTGCCTTACACCTGGTGTTCATCTGGATGTTGGAATTACTATTCATCAAATGATGATTAGGATGCACTCTCTGAACGGTGATCAGGTTGGGCTGAGCTTTCCTCGGACCTGGTCATCGTTTGTTTGATGCACCGAACTCAATCATGTTAATGGTTGGACCTAACCAGACCTTTTCAGTGGAGGCCATAGCCTACTGAATTGGCTTCTAGGGCAAAACAAAATACTATAAGTTATTTAGAGAAACAATTGGTTGTGAACCTACCTATATATGCACATGGATTGGCTAGAGCTTTTCTCAGCCCCGTTTGTAGTCTATGTGGATTTTAGTACCTATTAAGGAGTTAGTATAATTCCTCGAATTGCAGGTAGAGGCTATCAATTCGTAAAAATAGTGGAAGGACCTTTAGACTAAAGTTCAAGTCTTTAAGATTAAATAATTCAAGTACTATTATGGTCTTATATTTTACTTTTAGATAAAAAGAATGGCTAGTGATTGGTCACTCCATTCACTGTTGGACTAGTGACGAGTTTTTAGGACCTGATTTCAAGAAGTCTAGTGTTGACCCTAATCAGGCAGACCCAAAGAGGAATTATCCTCTGGATTAGGATAGGCTGAATAGGAGAAATCAGTAACGAATTGTTGGTCAAGGCTGTTATATGATAACACTTTGCAATTTCTGTTTGTGATACTTCTACTTGGGTATTAGATACCGAGAGTCCAGTTCACATATGCAATTCGTTGCATGGACTTCAAATTAGTAGAAAGTTTGAGAATAGCGAAAAATTCTTGAATGTTGGGGATGGAAGGAATGTTCCAGTCCTAGCATTGAGAACTATTGAACTTGTTTTCAAAATAAATAATGTCATTTTAAGTGACTGTCACTATTGCCCATCCTTTATGATGGACATAATATCAATAGAGCTTTCGGCCTAAGATGGTATTTTTTTATCAATATAGAAAAATTGTTGCGATATCATTATGAATGATGTCACGATAATGCGAGGACAATTAAGAAATGACATGTATGTTTTATCACAACTTATTAGTGTAATGTATATGTCAAATAAATGTCTGAAACTAGATAATATAATCGATGCTTATCTTTGGCACTGTCGGCTTGGTCATATAAACAAGAATAGAATAAACAGGTTAGTTAAGGAGCGTATCCTTAACATTAATGAGATGAGTCCTGCCTTCTTAGTAAGATGACCAAATCACCTTTTACTGAGAAGGGTGAACGAGCCAATGATCTTTTGGGTCTAGTACGTATAGATGTATGTAGACCTATTATGACATGTGCCAGAGGCGGGTATTGCTATTTCATTACATTTACTGACGATCTATCTAGGTATGGGTACGTCTATCTTATGAAGAGTAAATCAAATTCGTTTGAAATGTTCAAACGATATCGCAATGAGGTAGAAAAACTTGGAAAGAGTATTAAAACTCTTCGATCAGACCGAGGAGGTGAATGCTTTTCCAATTAGTTTTTGACATATCTAGGAGAGAATAGGATTCTCTCTCAATGGACCCCTCCTGGAATACCAAGCATAATGGTGTGACCGAAAGGAGGAATCGAATCCTGTTGGATATGGTTTGGTCCATGATAGGATTTGCGAGTCTGCCAGTTTTTTTACTGGGGTTATGCGCTGGAGACTACTTGTTATGTTTTGAATAATGTTCCGAGCAAGTTTGTTGCAAAAACTGTGAGACAGACTAGGCATAGGTCGATGCTCTCTTATGTTAGGGTTTGGGGATGTCCAGCTTATGTCAAATGTTTGCAGGCAGAAAAGCTTGGACCTAGGTCCGATAAATGCTTGTTCATAGGGTACTCCAATGAAACTAAGGGCTATTACTTTTATCTTGCTGAAGAGCTAAAGGTATTCATCAGCAATAGGACAGTCTTTCAAGTGGATCTCGTCCTAACGTGGGTGAAGACCTTTACGAGGGATATGAAGGCCTCTAGTTCTTAAAAAGAATGTTAACCTCATCTTAATGAGGGTGAAGGCCTCCAGCTCTTAAATAGGAGATAACCACGTTAGGAGCAGAAGGTGGACCTTGTCCTAACGTGGGTGAAGACTCTTACGAGGGATATGAAAGCCTTCGATTCTTAAAAAGGAGATTAACATCATCTTAACTAGGGTGAAGGCCTCCAGCTCTTAAATTGGAGGTTAACCATGTTAGGAACAGAAGGTGGACCTCGTCCTAACGTGGGTGAAGACTTTTACGAGGGATATGAAGGCCTTCGGTTCTTAAACAAGAGGTTAACCTCATTTTAGCGAGGGTGAAGGCCTCCTGCTCTTAAACAGGAGGTTAACTACATTAGAAACAGGAGGTGGACCTCGTCCTAATGGGGTAAAGACCCTTACGAGGGATATGAAGGCCTCAAGTTCTTATACAGAAGGTTAACCTCATCTTAATGAGGGTGAAGGCCTTTGATTCTTAAACAGGAGGTTAACCACGTCAGTAACAGGTGGACCTCGTCCTAACGTGGGTGAAAATCCTTACGAGAGATGTGAAGGCCTCCAATTCTTAAACAAGAGGTTAACTTCGTCTTAACGAGGGTGAAGGCCTCGTCCTAACGTTAGGAACAGGAGGTGGACCTCGTCCTAACATGGGTGAAGATCCTTACGAGGGATATGAAGGCCTCCGTTTCTTAAACAGGAGGTTAATCTCGTCTTAACGAGGGTGAAGGCTTCTGGTTCTTAAACATGAGGTTAACTACAATAGAAATAGGAGGTGAACCTCGTCCTAATGTTGGTGAAGATTTTTACGAGGGATGCGAAGGCATCTGGTTCTTAAATAGGAGGTTAATCTTGTCTTAACGAGGGTGAAGAGTGCCCCAGGGGAGAGGCCTCTGCAATGGTTTTTTTGTGTTCCTAAGGAGAGGCCCTTTCAATGGACTACAGGGAGAGGCCCACTCAACGGCCCTTTTGAGTCCCAGCAACCTTGTTAGGAACAGGAAGTGGACCTCATCCTAATAAGGGTAAAAGCCATTTTGAAGGCCTCCAGTTCTTAAACGAGAAGTTAACCTCATCTTAACGAGGGTGAAGGCCTTCGATTTTTAAACAGGAGGTTAACCACGTCAGGAGCAGGAGGTGGACCTCGTCCTGATGTGAGCGAAGATCCTTACGAGGGATATGAAGGCCTCCGATTCTTAAATAGGAAGTTAACCATGTCAGAAACAGAAGGTGGATCTCATTCTGACGTGGGTAAAGATCCTTACGAGGGATTTGAAGGCCTTCGGTTCTTATACTGAAGTTCATTACATAGGCTATCAAGACCGATCACAAAAAAGAAAGAGGGAGAGGGAAAGGAAAGACGAAGGCCTACTTGGACTTCGGACTACCGGGCCGGCTATTACAAGGAAATGCTTCAAGTTATTCACCTTCTCTTCAAGTTCTCGTCTAGCCGCCAATCTCTCACTAAGAAGTTTCTGGGCTCTCCGAGAGTCCTTAGCTTCTTTTAGCCTTTTCTTCAGAACAGCGGATTCAGCTTCGACATCCTTTATGACATTTTTTTGATAAGTTATTTAGATCCTTGGCTGAAGGAGCTTGGACTTATTCTTCTCATATGCCTCAAATTGACTTCCAAGAGTACTCTTCGGAGATGCAACTTTACTTGAATCTACACTTGGACCAGCTTAAGCTTTGTCTGCTTGTTTTCGAAGCTGAGTTACTTCATTATTGGCCGCCTGAAGTTTCCACTTGAGTTTGACTTTCTCTTTCGCCTCTCGGAGTTCAACCTTAAGAGAGCAGATTTCGATAGTTAGAGTCCAAGACTTCTCGTTGGCGCGATTCGATGCCTGTTCTAGCTCTTTAGTCAAATGATATTTTTTGGAGGTGTATTCTTTAAAGGCTTGGAGGCTTGGCAAAGACGATTGATTTCGATCGAGGCTGTTGCATAGTTGTTTTTCGATTTTTGAAGTTTGTTTTATGTTTTCTTCAATTTCTTGTTGATTTGCCGAACTAACTTCCTCAAATCTTTAATATGAGCTTTCAAGGGAATGGCTCGAGGTAGCAACGCAGCTTCGGCCCATAATTGTGTTTCGTGGCAGTGTTTGCAAGCTAAATTCTGAATTATGAGCACATCATGACACGCGAAGATATAAAAAAAGAAATTTAATTTTATTGATTGAAAAATTTAAGTACATGGAATGTAAAAGAAAAAAAAATACAACTAGTAAAGATCTTCAACCTTTGAGAGCAGAGCGGTGGAAGAACTCGCACGGCCTTAGCAGGTGTTGGCTTCTTGGCGAGCGCGAAAGTGTTAGCAACAGGCTTGGTGGGAGGAAGATTGGCTCCAGTTGCAGAAGGCTCCGCCTCGTCATCAAAAGAATTGCTTGTTAGATGAATGCCTTAAAAGCCAGATTGTCTGACACTTGTAATACACTTTCTAGGGACACTTTTATAATTTTGACTTAAAATTAATAAAGGGTTATTCTTGTATCACATCGTGTATATATATAGTGTCTGTGATGCATCGTTTGAGTTAATGGAATGCTAATATATATTTTCAAGAGTTGAAAATTTTAAGACGTATTTTCATAGTTAACTCATAAACTGCTTCCGACCGTAGGATCATCACGAGGATGGTGATCGATATGGAAGGTTGGTGTTTGATCGCTCCTTAGAGTAGATGAATCTTGAGTCTACAGTATGGAGACACCGAAGTGAGAGTACAGGTACTTGTTAGAGAACGAGGACACTGAGTGTGATCACTCGCGAGCAGTTATAAGGAAGTCTACCTTCTTGTTAATGACTGAGCTCGATGCTGTAGTTGTGTGTCTGATTCTTAGACCTGAGGTGCATCGGCAGTTCATCTTGAGTGTGTTATAGTTTGACTACACCATAACTCGATTTCCTAGCCATTCGGAATTTTGAGGTGTATTTTGGCTATAGCATGCTCATTGTAGGGACTGGTTCGCACCAAGATGGGATCTATCAACCTCGATAGAGTAGTCCTATGATAATCATGAGATCGAGTCCTTAAGCTCATGGCCATGGCAGTGTGATATAATAAAAAAGAGTTTTCTATTAATGTTTCACATCGGACTCGGATCGAATAATTCAATCATATGATAGGATGTTGGGTTTGACGAGTTCACCTTAACCCTAATTCTATCGGGACTCGTGATAGAAGTATCCAATCATACAGGTAGCTGCACCTAGAGGTTCGTCTTTAGTTTTGATGGGTTGCCACCATATACTGCTAGGTGTTATTGGTGGATTTTGGGAGCAATTAGAATGATCTTGATGATCGATCATTCTAATTGGGTGAATCGGAAGAGTTCTGATCCATCAAAAGGTGTTTCGATGATATTGATGATAGAGATCATGATGCCTTGTTACCATACGGAACTGAACCTAACTTGGTTATACAAACAAGGGTTTGGATCTGGATGTCATCAATTGAGCTAACACAGTTTGATTGATTTGGATTATATCCAATTAGGTTCAAGGAAATCATGGTAGCACACGATTGAATCTGACTTTCTCTGTCTATAGTCTTTTTGGTTCGTCTTGGCTGAGCCAAATTGGTTTGGGCTCCCCCGGCAACTCTGTATTGCTTTGTCCTGATTTGACTGGAGCTTGTTCAGGTCAAAATAGGGTTGTCCTAACCTGATCTAAACTTGTCCTAATCTATTGGATGGAAACAGGACAAGTCCTTCCAATTCCCATAACCATCAGGACATGGGGTCATTTGACTCAGTTTTTTGCAGGAATGAAAGGGGAAGGGCGTGCGCCCCCTGAGACTTTCTAGGGGTGCGCACCCTCTTGGGTTTTCACGCACATATTGGCGTGCGCACGCCAATATGGGCCGTGCGCCCCCTGAGACTTTCTAGGGGTGTGCACCCTCTTGGGTTTTCACGCACATATTGGCGCGCGCCCCCCATATTGGCATGCGCACATGGGGAAAAAGAAGAGAGTCCCATGAGGATGGGACTCCAGGGTTTCTTGATTAGATCAAACACCCATACGCCAAGCAGTTGTGCTGATCCAAACTTGGCGCCACTTATGGAGGATTTTAGGGGTCTATAATCTGATTGGATCAGGTGACATTGCGTGGCCAATCAAATTAAAATCAGAATAAATCAACCAATATGATTGGTTGATACTGTGTGGCACTACATGGCGCAGCAGAGTTTATTTAAACCCCTGCTGCGCCTAGGGTTTTCATGCGCCCACTTCCATCACGCCCCAAGGCTGCCCCTTAGAACCTCTCCACGCCACCTTTCCTCTGGTCCTCTTTCTCATCTCCATGCCCAAGAGTTGGGCACAAATCTAGCAAAGGTTCCAAAATAGTTTGGCGCCAAGATTAGGAAGAAGGACAGCATTCTTTATGAGACGAACGCATTTACTTCGAAATTGTTTTGAAGCATCCACAGATCAGATTTGGAAGGGGAAGACCTCCAGAACCAGCCTGAGTGGACTCCAGTAGAGGCCAGGCATCTGCGTGGCTTGTTTAGGATCTTAGGCTTCCGACAGATCATCGACGTGGTTACTAGTTTACCCCAATCAGGTACAATTATTGTTCCTGTTTTAATTTAATTTTAGATTTTAGTATCAGATCATTAGATCTTGTAGCGGAAAACTTGATTTTTGCTTTAACTGGTATCAGAGCTGCGTTTGCAGTTCTTTAGATCTATTTTAGATCTGATTTTTAATTTATTTTATGATATGATATAAGTGATTTCAGATGTCACATCAGATATGATCATATCTGAAATCAGAAAATTAAAAAATTTAAATTCATATATGTGATGTATGAGATACATGTCTAGACTAGGTTTGTAGATTTGATCTATGATATATCTAGAATAAATTTTCTTTTGATATGATCAATTTAAAATTGATTTTCAGATGTTATATTAGATATAATCAGATCTGAATCATCCATGTAAATATTTATTTTTGATACATAAGATGTATGCAAAGCATATATAGGTTAGATCATCAATTGTATATGCGATATATGATTGATCTAACAAGTTTTGTAGTATAGATTAATTTTTGATTAAGGCATTCCCCTTGGCCATCCGTCATAAGAGTAAGAAAGGTTTAAAGATCCTCTCTTCCCATTTGATGGGGTGCTCTAATGGCATGTAGGGGTGCTGCATGTTTGTCCTTAATAAAAAATCGAAGAACTTATTTTTCTGCAAAATCCTAGATCTTGAAATTCTAGGATTTTTTGATACATGTTTTGTTTATGAACTCAACTTAATTAAGAATTAAGTTTATGAAATTAATTAGATTTAAAAATTATGAATTTTTAGATCTAAAACACCTTCATAAAATTGGGTTCGGATATGGGTAGCTCAATTAGGTCTAGCAATTGATCAAACCGAATCAAGAGTTGGTTAGGTGGGGTCAAGAGTGCTTAGAATTGACCAGCCCAATAGGATTAAGTTTGGGTTCAGGTCGACTCACAGTCACATGTGGTCGATCAAGTCAAGACCTAATTTGACTCCATGGTTTGAGCCTGGATTGTAGGCTAATCCGATTAGTTCTGGTTTGACAAATCGGTGTCTAAGATAAGTTTGGCAGATACGATCAATGGTCTTTAATTGGAGGCTACTCAACCTGAATGTGTTCACGGCGAGTTAATGGCATATTCCTGATCTCACTTACCTGGCTGATTGGGTCGATCTAGTTTTGATTTGAGGTGGCTAACGATTCGAGCTATCCCATGCCACTAGGTTAGTCATAATTGTTATGACTAAGTCAAGTTTAAGAGACCTAAATTAAATCTCTCTAAGAAAATATTAAGTCATAGGTCTTCCACCATTATAGATGTGCGGGTCCTTCCTGGGGTTGATTGTTCTCGGCTGGTTACAGTGGTTCAGTTGTGCTGAGAAGATGCAACCATGTCTATTAGGCATTGCATGCTACGGGTTGGAGGATGGGTTGAGCCCAATATTTTGGATACGGTGAGGGATCCAATCAGGATTCCAATTCGTGCAAATGGTGGGTTTGACTTCTAAGGATTGGAGCAATATTCCAGACGCATTGAGCTTTATGAATTAGAGATCAGGTTTGGGTGCACCATGATTAGAGAATCATTGGATAAGAGTTGACCACTCATCGGTTGACCCATTACCAATAACTGTTAGGTGAGGTGGTGAGCCCGTCGGTGGGACCGCACCACCCACTAGAAATCGATGATCGAGGAGATTTTCGCATCTCTGCCAAGGAAGTATAGGAATCCGAGAAAATAGTGGGAGCCTAATTTGTTTAAAAATGAAATTCCTAAACAAATTGGTTAAGTCTTATTACAAAGTCTAACTAGAAGCTTTGACTTTCTAGAGGAAAATGTCTGCGTCAAATCCACTAGTCCGAATTATATGCCCACAGACTGACCAGACCCAATTATAAGGATTGGCTCATGAATTACAAAATCGTATTTGGTTCCGAGAAGCTGTCTTATGTATTGGAGCAGGATCCACCCACTTTACTAGCCTGTCCGATCGCAGATTAGAGAGCGTCTCTGGAGAAGTGAACGAACGATGATAATAAAGTTAGGTACTATATGTTGGGCTCTATGTCTAATGAATTGCAGCGCCAACATGAAGACATCAAGACTGCTTGCTAAATGTTGGCTCACTTGCAAGAGTTGTTAGGTGAGCAGAGTCGCGCAGCCCAGTATCAAGTCTTTCGGAGACTTTTTAAGGCTCAGATGCGTGATGTGCAGTTGGTCCAAGATCATTGTTTGACAATGATCAGGGATCTACAGGAGCTTGAAAAGCTTGGTGTCGTGCTTGACAAGGATCTATAGATTGATGTGATCCTGCAGTTCTTGACTGATGCATATGGGCAGTTCATCATGAACTTCCATATGCATAAGCTTCAATGTATCTTGGTTGAACATGAATATGCTGGTTACTGCTGATCTTTCTTTGAAAAGTTCAAAGGTCTCAATACTTACTGTGGAGCGGATTTCTTTCAAGAGAGTTTTGGAATGAAGAAAAGTTTGCGAAGAAGTAGAAGACAGGTGGGAAGAAGAAGGCAGAGCTGAAAAAGAACGCCGCGGATAAAGCAAAATGTTTACATTGCAACACCGATGGCCATTGGAAGCAGAATTGTCCTTTATACCTGGTCAGCCTAAAGAACAATGAGGCAGGTCCTTCTAGAGGTATGCTCGTAATTGAATCTAACTTAACGGTTTCTTCTTCATCCAATTGGGTGCTTGACTCTAGTTCTAATGCTCACTTGTGTACTTTTATGCCGAATCTTGAGGAGAGCAGGAGGTTGAAGGATGGTGAGATGATTCTGCACATCGAAAACGGAGCAAGAGTTGCTACTGTGGCCGTGGGAACCTACCCTCTTCGATTACCATTAGGATTAGATTTAGTACTTAGAGATTTTTATTTTGTGCTTGCAGTAAGCAAGAATTTGATTTTTGTTTCTTGTTTAGCATAGAAAGGTTATGTACTTAGCTTTCTTAAGGACCACTGTATTGTTCTTTTTGAAAGAAATAAAATTGCAAGTGGTTTCTTAATTAACGATCTCTATTAGTTGCATGTTGATGTATCTGTGTTAAATATCGAGCAAAACGTGAATACCATAGGATCTAAGCTACCTAGGGATAGTCTAAACGATAGGTATCTATGGCACCATACGCTAGGTCATATAGTCGAAGACAGGATTAACAAATTGGAGAAATCCGGACTTATGAGTCTGTAGACTTTTGAGTCATATCCGATTTGTGAATCATGCCTTCAGGGCAAAATGACCAAGCTCCCTTTTGTAGGACATGGGGAAAGGGCCATGGACCTACTTGCCCTGGTACATACAAATATATGCAGCCCATTTGATGTGCCGGTCAGAGAAAATTATGTCTACTTCATTACCTTTATCGATGATCTGTCTTGGTATAGATATGTGACTTGATGCGATACAAGTTTGAAGCTTTTGAAAAGTTCAAACAATTCAGACACGAAGTAGAAAAGCAAACTGGAAGATCCATTAAGGTTCTTCGATCAGATCGAGGAGGCGAATGCCTTAGGAATTCCTAGACCATCTCAAGGATAATGGCATGATCTCTCGATGGATTCTACCTGGAATGCCTCAACTCAACAGGATTTTAGAATGGAGAAACTGGATCCTATTAGATATGGTCCAATCCATGATGAGCTTCATGAACCTTAGTTTTTTTGGGGACATAGTCTAACGACCGCAATCTACTTACTAAATAGGGTTTTCTCTAAAACCGTTTCTACCACACTGTATGAGATATGGCATGGTAAGAAACCAAGTCTGAGTCATCTTAGAATTTGGGATTGTCCAGCGCTCATGTCAAAGTGACAGCAGGTGGATAAATTAGAGTTTAGGTCCTTTAGAGCTCGATTTATTGGATATCCTAAAGAGCCGTTAGGATATTATTTCTATCTTCTGGAAGATCACAATGTGATTGTGAGTCGATATGCCATCTTCCTTGAAAAATAGTTTATTCAAGATGGTGGCATCGGGAGATAAATTAGGCTCGAGGTCTCCGATGAGCAACGAGCTAAGGAATCTAAGGAATCAAATCAGTTATAGCCAGTCCAAACACAACCTCCTCTACCTCATAGATCAGGTAGAATTTTTCATCCTCCTGAGAGGTACTTAGGTATTATTTTAGAGGATGTACAGAAAATGTTCCTCACAGGAAATGAGGTTCATGGTGATGATCCCAAAACCTATGACGAGGCGATATCTGATATCGACTCCGAGAAATGGTTAGAGGGAATGAGGTAGGAGATTGACTCGATGTGCTCGAATCAAGTCTGGACCTTGGTAGATCCATCTGAAGGCATTTGTACCTATTGGGTGTAAATGGATTTTCAAGAGAAAGATAGGTGCCGATGGGAATGTAGAGACATTCAAAGTTAGGCTAGTAGCAAAAGATTTTAGTTAGCGCGAAGGCATTAACTATCAGGAGATCTTTTTGTCAGTAGCCATGCTAAAATTCATCCGTACATTAGTTGTTGTAGCCTATTTCGATTATGAAAGACGTGAAAACAACATTCCTAAATGGATATCTTGAGGAAGATATCTATATGGAACAGTCGCTTGGTTTCACATTCAGTGATAGTGATCACAAAGTCTGCAAGCTACAAAGGTCCATATATGGACTCAAGCAAGCATCTCGGAGTTGGAATGCTCGTTTTAACGATGTGATCAAATCATTTGATTTTATCAAAAATAAGAAGTCATGTGTTTTCAAAAAGGTCAGGAGCGCTGTTGTCTTTCTCGTACTGTACATGGATGACATCCTCCTAATTGGGAATGACATTTCTATGTTGACATTGGTCAAAATGTGGTTGTCGAAAGAGTTCTCTATGAAAGACCTAGGAGAGGCATCCTTCATATTGGGAATAAAGGTTTATAGGGATAGATCAAATAGGATGCTAGGTCTCTTGCAGAAGATGTACATAGAGGAGGTGCTGAAGAGGTTTAGCATGGAAAACTCTAAGAGGGGACTAGTATCTTTCAGACATGGCATTCATCTCTCCAAGAAGATGTATCCTCACACACCTGAGGAGATTGAACGCATGAGCAAGATTCCTTATGCTTTTGTAATAGGGAGCCTCATGTATGCCATGCTGTGTACACGATCTGATATTGCGCATGCTGTAAGTGTCACTAATAGATATCAGTCGAATTCGGACGAAGAGCACTGGACTTCTATGAAGTGTATCCTTAAGTACTTGAGAAGGACTAAGGATATGTTTCTACTCTTTAGGAATGGAGAACTCCAGATCTAAGAGTATACAGACTCAGACTTTATGTCTGATAGAGATGATTGAAAGTCGACATCTGGAAGTCTGTTTGTGTGCAATGGTGGTGCTGTTAGGTGGAAGAGTTCTAAGCAGACAGTGATCGCAGACTCTACAATGGAAGCTGAGTACATCGCTGTGTCGGAAGTTGCGAAAGAAGCATTCTGGTATAAGAAGTTTGCCGTAGAACTTGGAGTGATGCTATCGGATGCCGTCCCTCTATATTGCGATAATAATGGTGCCATAGCCCTAGCTAAGGAGCCGAGGTCTCACCAGAAGCCGAAGCATATCGAGTGGCAATATCACCTCATTCGTGATTACCTCGAGAAGGGTTACGTTGAGGTCATGAAAGTCGACACCGCAGATAATGCGGTGGACCCACTTATGAAGCCGTTGAGCCAGTAGAAGATCAAAGCCTGTCTTGAGAAGATGGGACTTAGATTTGTAGCTAATTGGATTTAGGTCAAGTGGGAGTTTGTTAGATGAGTGCCTTAGAAGCTAGATTGGCTGACACTTGTAATACACTTTTTAGGGGCATTTTTATAATTTTGATTTAAAACTAATAAAAGGTTATTCTTCTATCACATTGTGTTTATATAGCGTTTGTGATACATCATTTGAGTTAATAGAATGCTAATACATATTTTCAAGAGTTGAAAATTTTAAGACATGTATTTTTATGGTTAACTCATAAACTGCTCCCAGCTGTAGGATCATCACGAGGATGATGATCGATCTGGAAGGTTGGTGTACGATCACTTTCTTAGGATGGATGAGTCTTGAGTCTATAGTATGAAAATACTAGAGCGAGAGTACAGGTACTTGTTAGAGAATGAGGGTACTGAGCGTGACCATCTCGAGCAGTCATAAGGAAGTTTATTTTCTCGTTAATGACTGAGCTTGATACTGCAGTTGTGTTTGGTTCTTAGACCTGAGGTGCATTGGCAGTTCACCTTGAGCGTGTTATAGTTTGACTACACCATAACTCGATCTCGTAGCCATTCGGAATTTTGAGGTGTATGTTGGCTATAGCATGTTCATTGTAGAGACTGGTTCGTACCAAGATGGGATCTATCAACCTCGGTAGAGTAGTCCTATGATAATCATGAGATCGAGTCCTTGAGTCTATGACCGTGGCAGTATGATATAATAGAAAAGAGTTTTTTATTAGGATTTCACATTGGACTCGGATCGAATAATTCAATCATATGACAAGGTGTTGGGTTTGACGAGTTCAGCTTAACTCTAATCTTGTCGGGGCTCATGATAGAAGTATTCAATCACATAGGTAGCTGCACCGAGAGGTTTGCCTTCAGTTTTGATGGGTTGCCACCATATACTGCTAGGTGTCACTGGTGGATTTTGAGAGCAATTAGAATGATCTTGATGATTGATCATTCTACTTGGATGAATCGGAAGAGTTCTGATCCATCGTAAGGTGTTTTGATGATAGAGATCATGATATATCTCATTATCATACGGAACTGAACCTAACTAGATCACACAAATAAGGGTTTGGATCTGGATGTCATCAATTGAGCTAATCTAGTTCGATTGATTTGGATTAGATCCAATTAGGTTTAAGAAAATCGTTCTAGCACACGATTGAGCTTGACTTTCTCTTTCTGTAGTCTTTTTGGTTTGTCTCGGCTGAGCCAAATTAGTTTGGGCTCACCTAGAAACCTTGTATTGCTTTATCTTGGTCTAACTGGAGCTTGTCCAGGTCAAATTAGGGTTGTCCTAACCTGATCTAAGCTTGTCCTAATCCATCGGATGGAAACAGGACAAGACCTGCTAATTCCCGTAACCATCAAGACATGGGGTCGTCTGACTCGGTCTTTTGCAGGAATAAAAGTGGAAGGGCGTGTGCCCTTGGAGACTTTCTAGAGGCGTGCACCCTCTTGGGTTTTCACGCACAAAATTGTGCGCACGCCCCATATTGGCATGCGCACATGGGGAAAAGATGAGAGTCCCATGAGGATGGGACTCCAGGGTTTCTTGATTGGATCAAACACCCAGACGCCAAGCAGTTATGCTCATCCAAACTTGGCGCCACTTATGGAGGATTTTAGGGGTCTTTAATTTGATTGGATCAGTTGACATCGCATGGCCTATCAGATTAAAATCAGAATAAATCAACCAATGTGATTGGTTGATATTGTGTGGCACTACATGGCACAGCAGAGTTTATTTAAACCCTGCTGCGCTTAGGGTTTTCATGCATCCACTTCCACCACGCCCCAAGACTGCCCCTTAGAACCTCTCCAGGCCACCTTCCCTCTGGTCCTCTTTCTCATCTCCACGCCCAAGAGTTGGGCATAAATCCAACAAAGGTTCTAAAATAGTTTGGCGCCAAGATTAGGAAGGACACATTCTTTGTGAGACGAACGCATTTACTTCGAAATTGTTTTGAAGCATCCACAAATCAGATCCAGATCTGATCTTTGGAGAGCAGATTCAGAAGAAGACCTCCAGAACCAGTCGTGGACTCCGGTAGAGGCTAGTGTTAGATATGTGTGCCCTAGAAGTCAGATTGGCTGACACTTGTAATACACTTTTAAGGGCAAAATTGTAATTTTAACTATAAATAATAAAATAGATTATTTTTTATCATAGTGTGTATTTGAAAGTGTCTGTGATATATTCCTTGAGTTAATGGTAATGATAGCTTATATTTTCAAGAGTTGAAAATTTAAGACAAATGTTCATTATTAACTCATAAAATGCTTCCGACCGTAGGATCATCATGAGGATGGTGATGATCCGGAAGATTGGTGTACGATCGCTTCTTTAGGATAGATGAGTCTTGAGTCTACGGTGTAGAGACACCGCAGCGAGAGTACAGGTACTCGTTAGAGAACGAAGGCACTGAGCGTGACCACCTCGAGCAGTCATGAGGAAGTCTACCTTCTCGTCGATGACTGGCTCGAAGCTGTAGTGGTGTGTCTGGTTCTTTGACCTGAGGTGCATCGACAGTTTACCTTGAGGGTGTTATAGTTTGACTACACCATAACTCGGTCTCCTAGCCATTCGGAATCTTGAGGTGTATGTTGGCTATAGCATGTTCATTGTAGGAATTGGATTGCATCAATAGAGGATCTACCTCGGTAGATAAGGAGCAGCCCTATGATGATAATGAGAATCAAGTCCATAAGCCCATGGCCATGGCAGAGTGAAATAATAGAAAGAGTTTCTATTAGGGTTTTCACATTGTTCTTGAATCGAATGATTAATTCATATGATGGATATTAGGGTTTGACGAGATCACCTTAATCCTAATCCGGTCGGGGCTCAAGATAGAGGAACTTAATCACATGGGAAACTGCATCGAGAGGTTCAGTTTCAGTTCTGATGGGTTGCCACCATATGCTGCTAGGTGTTACTGATGGATTTGGGAGCAATTAAAATGATTTGGATGATCGGTCATACTAGTTGTCTGAATCAGAAAAGTTTTGTTCCATTGGAAGGTGTTTCGATGATGTCGATGCTAGAGATCACGACATATCCCATTACCATACAGAACTAAACCTAATTGGGTCACATAAACAAGGGTTTGGATCTGGATATCATCAATTGGATTAACCTAGTTCAATTGATTTGAGTAAGATTTAATCAGGTTCAAGGAAATCGTGTTAGCACACGATTGAGCCTAATATTCTTCTTTAACAATCATTAAAACTTATCTCGACTGAGCCAAATGTGTTTGGGCTCACTCAGGAACCTTTACTTGGTCTGACTGGAGCTTGTCCAGGTTAGAAAAGGGTTGTTTTAATTTATAAAATAAATTTGAGACAATACCTGCCATTTTCCGTCACCTGCTAAATCTTGTTTTTGGATCCAGAACCTCAGGCAAACATCGAGATCATCACAGGATAATTGGATTACCCAAAATAAAGGTATAATTAAATTAGATTTAATTTAATTTTTATTTTATTTTATTTTATCAGATCAATAAGATCAGATCTGAAGAGTCTCAGATCTAATTAGGATCTTAGAGGAAAATTTTTGAAATGTCCCTCTTGATCCAATCAGATCTGAGCGAACCTGACCTAGGAAATAAGGTTTTTTCCTTCAACTGGTATCAGAGCCAGGTTCCAAAATTCATTAGATCTGATTTAATTTATTTTTGATCTGATAATTAGATGATTTTAGATGTCACGTGAGATGTGATTAGATCTGAAATCAGAAAATTAAAAATTAAATAATCTAGATCTAAGATGTATAAGATGCATGACTAGACGAGGAATAGAATTGTTCTGTGTAGACTAACATGATCATAATTTTAATTTGATTAATTATGATTTTTAGATCTATTTATTTACTATTTTTTGATATTGTAAATGTTATAATTAGATCTAGAAAATAAAAAATAAATTTATTTAATTTGTTCATATGAGATATGATAGATGCATGTTTAGACTAGTTGTAGAATAGTTCTACAAAATTATCTAGAATAAATTTTAATTTGATATGATCAAATTTAAATCTTATTTTTTAGATGTTTATGAGATAATTTGGATATGAAAATATGCATGATATGATACATGAGATGTATGCAAAACATATTTTTAGTTAGATCAATTTTTATATATGTGATATATGATATAGATCTAACTAGTTTTGTAGATTTATCATGTTTCTGATTAAGGCGTTCCCCTTGGCCGTCCGGTCATAAGAATGAAGTAGGGTTTAAAGACCCTCTCCTTTCATTCAATGGGGTATTCTTATGATGTGTAGGGGTGCTGCGCATTCGTCCTTAATCAAAAATCTAAAACTTATTTTCTACGAAACCCTAGATCCTGAAACCCTAGGATTTATATATGCATATATTTTGTTTATGAACCCTAAACTTAATTAAGAATTAAGATTATGAAATATATTAGGTCTAAAATTGAGAATTTTTAGATCTAAGACATATTCATAAAATTGGGTTCGGGCTTGGGTAGCTCAATTAGGTCTAAGCGGTTGATCAAACCGAATCAAGAGTTGGTTAGATGGGATCAAGAATGCTTAAATTGACCAGCCTAATAGGATTAAGTCTGGGTCAAGATTGAGTCACATGAGTGATCGATCAAGTTAAGACCTAATTAGGCTCAGTGGTTAGAGTCTGGATTGTAGGCTAACCCGATTGGTTCTGGCTCAATAATTTGGTGTCTAAGGTAAGTTTGGCAGATACGACCGACTGATTTTTAATTGGGAGCTACTCGACTCGAATGCGTTCTTGTCGAGTTAATGGCATATCCCTTCCACCGGTCTCACTTACCTGGCCATATTTGTTGACTCAGTCCTGATCTAAGGTGGTCAATAATTCCGAGCTAACCCATGCCACTAGGTTAGTCATAATGGTTATGACTATGTCAAGTCTAGTTTAATGAGACCTAAATCAAATCTCCCTAAGAAAAGATTAAGTCTAAGGTCTTCCACCATTGTAGATGTGCGGGCCCTTCCCGGGGTTGATTGTTCTCGGCTGGTCATAGTAGTACAGTTGCATCGGAAAGACATAACCATGTCTATTAGGCATTGGATGCTACGGGCTGGAGGATGGATTGGGCTCAATATTTCGATTATGGTGAGAGATCTAATTAGAAATCCAATCTATGCAAATAGTGGGTCTGACTTAACTAAGGAGTGGATCAATATTCCGGGCACGGTGAGATTCATGAATTAGAGACCAAGGCCTTTGGGTGCACCATGATTAGAGAATCATTGGACAAGAGTTGTTCACTCATTGGCTAACCCATCACCAATAACTGTTAGGTGAGGTGATGAGTCAGTTTGTGGGCCTGCACCATCCACTAGAAATCAGTAATCATGGAGATTTTCGCATCTCTACAGATGGAGTATAGAGATCCGAGAAAATAGTGGGAGCTAATTTGTTTAAAAAAATCAAACTCCTAAACAAATTGGTCAAGTCTTAATTACAAAATCTAACTAGAAACTTTGACTCCCTACAGGAAAAAGAAAAATGTCTGCATCCAACCCACTAGCCTGTATCCTGGACACCCATAGACTGACCGGACCCAATTACAAGGATTGGCTCTGGAACTTCAAAATTGTTTTAGGTTTCGAGAAGTTGACTCATTGGATCAGGATCCCCTCACCTTACCAGCTTGTCCGTCCGTTGAACAGAGAGCGTCTCTTGACAAATGGACGGATGAAGATAATAAGACCAGATACTATATGTTGGGCTCGATGTCTGATGAGCTTCAGTGTCAACATGAAGATATCAAGACTGCTTGTCAAATGTTGGCTCACCTGCAAGAGTTGTTTGGTGAATAGAGTCGCGCAGCCAAATATCAGGTCACTAAACGACTGTTTAAGGCTAAAATGCGTGATGGGCAGTCAGTCCAAGATCATTGTCTGATGATGATCAAGGACTTGGAAGAGCTTGAGAAGCTCAGAGTGAAGTTAGGACTTGGATCTGCAGAATGATATAATTCTGCAATCCTTGACTGATGCATGTATGGGTAGTTCATCATGAACTACCATATGCATAAACTTCAGAATTCTTTGGCCGAGCTTATGAATATGCTGGTTACCGCTGAGCTTTCTATGAAAGGTTCTAAAGGCTCAGTTCTTGCTATGGAACGGACTTTCTTCCAAAAGAAAGTCTTTTGGAAAGAAAAAGAAGTCTGTGAAAAAGCAAAGGTGGAAGGAGGAAAGAAAAAGAAGGCAGAGCTGAAGAAGAAGGCCGCTGACAAAGAAAAGTGTTTCCATTGCAACAGCGATAGGCCATTGGAAGCGGAACTGTCCCTACTTACCTGGCCACCCTGAAGAATAAAGAAGGACAGGTTCCTTCTGGAGGTATGCTCGTTATTGAGTCTAACCTTACGGTTTCTTCTGCATCCAGTTGGGTGCTTGACTCTGGTTCTAGTGCTCATTTGTGCACTTCCATGCAGGATCTTGAGGATAGCAGGAGGCTGAGGGATGGTGAGATGATCCTACGCATCGAAATGGAGCAAGAGTTGCTGCAGTGGCCGTGGGAACATACCCTCTTCGACTTACCATCTGGTTTAGACTTAGTTTTAAAAGGGACTGTTATTATGTGCCTGCAGCAAGCAGAAATTTGATTTCTATTTCATGTTTAGCACAAGAAGGCTATGTAATTAGTTTTCTTAAGGACCATTATAATATTCTTTATGAAAGAAATAAAATTGCAAGTGGTTTTCTTATTAATGATCTCTATCAGTTACATATTGATGTATCTGCCTTTAATATCGAGCAAAATGTGAATGCCATAAGACAAAACGACCTAGGGATAGTCCAAATGATAGGTATCTATGGCACCTAAGACTAGGTCATATAGCAGAAGATAGGGTTAACAAATTGGAGAAAATCGGGCTATTGAGTCCATTGACTTTCGAGTCATATCCAATTTGTGAATCTTGTCTTCATGGCAAAATGACTAAGCTCCCTTTTGTAGGACATGGGGAAAGGGCCACGGATCTACTTGCCCTAGTACATACTGATGTGTGCGGCCCATTTGATGTGCCGGCTAGAGGCAACTTTGACTACTTCATAACTTTTATCGATGATTTATCTCGGTATGGGTACGTGTATCTTATGAGACACAAGTCTGAAGCCTTTGAAAAGTTCAAGGAATTCAGACATGAAGTTGAAAAGCAAACTGAAAAACCCATTAAGGTTCTTCGATCAGATCGAGGAGGTGAATACCTTAGTCGGAAATTCCTAGACTATCTCAAGGAAAATGGCATAGTCTCTCAATGGACTCCACCTAGAAACACCTCAACTCAACGGGGTTTCAGAATGGAGGAATCAGTCCCTATTAGATATGGTCTGATCCATGATGAGCTTCACAGACCTTCCTGATTTTCTTTGGGGGCAGTCTGTTAACTGCTATATATTTACTAAATAGGGTTTACTCTAAAACCGTTCCTACCACACCGTATGAGATATGATATGGTAAGAAATCAAGTCTGAGTCATCTCAGAATTTGGGGTTGTCCGGCTCATGTCAAAAGACAACAAGCGGACAAGTTAGAGTTTAGGTCCTTTAGAGCTCGATTCATAGGATATCCTAAAGAGTCATTAGGATACTATTTCTACATTCCAGAAGACCACAATGTGATTGTGAGTCGACATGCCATCTTTCTTGAAAAATAGTTTATTCAAGATAGCGGCATTGGAAAGCAGATCAAGCTTGATGAGAAAGTCTCACAAGAGCAACGAGCTAAGGACCCTAATGGAACCAAATCAGGTTGAGCCAATACAATCACTACCTCCTCCACCTCGTAGATCGGAAAAGAGTTTTCCCGTCCTCCTGAAAGAGGTACTTAGGTACTTATTTCAGAGAAAGTAGAGGAAATATTCCTCGTAGGTAATGGGGTTCATGGTGATGATCCCAAAACCTACAACGAGGCGATATCAGATATCGACTCCGAGAAATGGCTTAGAGGCAATGAAGTCAGAAATTGACTCGATGCACTCAAACCAAGTCTGGACCTTGGTAGATCCACCAGAAGGTATAGTACCTATTGGGTGTAAATGGATCTTCAAGAGAAAGATTGGTGCAGATGGGAATGTGGAGACATTCAAAGGCTAGATTAGTGGCAAAAGGTTATAGTCAACGTGAAGGCATTTGACTATCAGGATACCTTTTCCCAGTAGCTATGCTAAAATCCATCCGCACATTGCTTGCTTGTTGCAGCCTATTTCGATTATGAAATATGGCAAATGGACGTGAAAATGGCATTTCTTAAATGGATATCTTGAGGAAGATATCTATATGGAACAGCCGCTAGGTTTCACATCCAGTGATACTGATCACAAGGTATTGCAAGCTGCAAAGGTCCATATATGGACTTAAGCAAGCATCTCGGAGCTGGAATACTCGTTTTAATGATGTGATCAAATTATTTGGTTTCATCAAAAATGAAGAGGAACCATGTGTTTTCAAAAAGGTCAGTGGGAGCGCTGTTGTCTTCCTCGTATTGTACGTGGATGACATATCCTCCTTATTGGGAATGATATTCCCATGTTGACCATCAGTTAAAATGTGGTTATCTAAAGGAATTCTCCATGAAAGACCTAGGAGAAGCATCCTTTATTCTAGGAATTAAGGTCTATAGGGATAGACCGAATAGGATGCTAGGACTTTCACAGAAGATGTACATAGAGGAAGTACTAAAGAGGTTTAGTATGGAAAACTCTAAGAGGGGATTAATACCCTTCAGACATGGTATTCATCTTTCCAAGAAGATGTGCCCAAGCACACCTGAGGAAATAGAACGCATGAGCAAGATCCCTTATGCTTCTGCAATAGGGAGCCTCATGTATGCCATGCTTATGTACACGACCTGATATAGCCCATGCTGTGAGTGTCACAAGCAGATATCAGTCAAATCTAGGTGAAGAACACTGGACTTCTGTGAAATGTATCCTTAAGTACTTGAGAAGAACTAAGGATATGATGTTGGTCTTTTGGTAATGGAGAACTCCAAGTCCAGGGATACATACAGACTCGGATTTTGTGTCCGATATAGATGATCGAAAGTCGACATCTGGAGTCTATTTGTGTGCAATGGTGGTGCTGTCAGTTGGAAGAGTTCCAAGCAGAACATGTGATAGCAGATTCCACCATGGAAGCAGAATACATATCGCTGCATCAGAAGCTGCGAAAGGAAGCATTCTTGGTACAAGAAGTTTGCCGCAGAAATCGGAGTAATGCCATCAGATGCCATTCCTCTGTACTGCGACAATAATGGCGCCATAGCCCTTGCTAAGGAGCCGAGGTCTCACCAGAAATCCAAGCACATCGAGCGGCGATACCATCTCATCCACGATTACCTCGAGAAAGGTTACGTCGAGGTCAAGAGAGTCAACTCCGCAGATAATGTGGCAGACCCACTTACAAAGCCGTTGGGCCAGCAGAAGATCGAAGCCCACCTTGAGAAGATGGGACTTAGACTTTGTAGCCAATTGGCTTTAGGTCAAGTGGAGAGATTGTGTTGTTAGATATGTGTGCCCTAGAAGCCAGAATTGGCTGACACTTGTAATACACTTCTAGGGGCAAAATTATAATTTTGACTATAAATAATAAAATGGGTTATTTTCTATCACAATGTGTATTTACTGTGATACATCCTTTGAGTTAATGGTAATGATATAATTCATATTTTCAAGAGTTGAAAATTTAAGACATGAATAATCATTATTAACTCATAAAATGCTCCCGACCATAGGATCATCACGAGGATGGTGATTGATCCGGAAGGTTGGTGTACAATCGCTTCTCTTTAGTAGATGAGTCTTGAGTCTACGGTGTGGAGACACCGGAGCGAGAGTACAGGTACTCGTTAGAGAACGAGGGCACTGAGCGTGACCACCTCGAGTAGTCATTAGGAAGTCTACCTTCTCGTCAATGACTGACTCGATGCTGCAGTAGTGTGTCTGGTTCTTTGACCTGAGGTGCATCGGCAGTTCACCTTGAGGGTGTTATAGTTTGACTACACCATTACTCGGTCTCCTAGCCATATGGAACCCTGAGGTGTATGTTGGCTATAGCATGTTCATTGTAGGAACTGGATTGCATCAAGATGGGAATCTATCTACCTCGGTGGTAGAGGAGTAGCCCTATGATGATCATGAGAATCAAGTCCAGAAGCCCATGGCCATGGCAGAGTGAAATAATAGAAAGAGTTTCTATTTAGATTTTCACACATTGGACTTGAATCGAATGATTACATCATATATGACAGAAACTTAGGGTTTGACGAGTTCACCTTAACCCTAATCTGATCGGGGCTCAAGATAGAAGAACTTAATCACACAGGTAGCTGCACCAAGAGGTTCGCATTTTCAGCTCTGATGGGTTGCCACCATATACTGCTAGGTGTCACTGGTGGATTTTGGGAGCAATTAGAATGATTTAGATGATCGATCATTCTAGCTGTTCGAATCAGAAGAGTTCTGATCCATCGAAAGGAGTTTCGATGATGTCGATGATAGAGATCATGACATATCCCATTACCATACAGAACTGAACCTAACTGGGTCACACAAATAAGGGTTTGAATCTGGATGATCATCAATTGAACTAATCTAGTTCAATTGATCTTGAATGAGATTCAATTAGGTTCAAGAAAATCGTGCTAGCACTCGATTGAACCTAACGTTCTTCTTTTACTATCATTAAATAAGTTGTCTCTGACTGAGCCAAAGGAGTTTGTGCTCAATCAGAGGCCTTTACATATGGTCTGACTGGAGGTTGTCCAAGTCAGAAAAGGTTGTCTTAATTTATGAGATAAATTTGAGACAACACCTGCCATTTTTGGTCACCTGCTAATTTTTTGTCTTTTGACTTTGGTCAAAAGTTGACCTTTGACACTTTGACATCTTGACCATGTGTCATGCACCTATTGGAGAGCTGGTGGGGCTTGTCCCCTTACTAGAAATTGGCAAGGAGGGGGCGCACGCCAAGGGAGGCATGCGCCCAAGGATAGGGACGCCTAGGAGTCCTATGTAGATGGGGACTCCAGGTTGGTTTTGGAATTCAACTTAGGTTCACCTAAGACTCCAGCTTTGACCAGTCTTAGGCCACCTAAGGATGATTTGAGGGGGCTCTCATCTGATTAGGAATCCAGGGATCTCTATCCCACCAATCAGATTTAGATCTGATTTCACAAAGGGTTGTGATTGGTTGGGATGAAGTGGCACTGCATGGCGCAGCAGGGTCTATAAATAAGACCTGTCTGCGCCAACCCTTGAAAGAGAATCTCTAATAGCCACCGCCATAAGGCTGCCCTCTCTTCTCCACGCCATCTTCTCTCTCTCTCCCCTCTCCACGCCCAAGGAGTTTTGGGACTCCAGTTTTGGTGCGATTCCAGATCAAGAGAAAGGTGATCGAAAAAGGAAGAAGGCTGCATTGCTGCAAGAGACGACTGCAGATCTTCAAAAGGAGTTTTGAAGATCCTCCAGATCAGATCCAGATCTGATTTTTGGAGAGGTGATAGAGAAGAAGAGGATCTTCCAGATCCAGTCCCGAGTGGATACCGGTAGAGGCCAGGCGCTTGCGTGGCTAGATCCAGAACCTTCCGCTGCAATCAGCAGGATCATCATAGGGTAATAGGATTACCCAATAAAGGTAAAAATTAAATTTGATTTAATTTATTTTTATTTTATTTTATTAGATCTATAAAATTAGATCTGAAATATCTCAGATCTGATTGGATCAAGAAGAAAATTTTTGAAAATATCTCTCTTGATCTAATCAGATCTGAACGAACCTGGATCCGAAAAATCAGGATTTCTCCTTCAACTGGTATCAGAGCCATGGTTCTAAAATGTTTAGATCTGATTTTAATTTATTTTAATTAAAATTAAAGGTGATTTCAGATGTCACATGAGATGTGATCAGATCTGAAATCAGAAAAATTAAAATTAAATGAATTTGGATCTAAGATTTTATGAAGATATGCATGACTAGTTCTAGAATAGAATAGTTCTATAGAATAGTCTTGCATGTCATTGAATTTAATTTGATTAAATTATATTTTAGATCTATTTATTTACTATTTTTTGATATTATAAGTTATTATAATAAGATCTAAAAAATAGCAAATAAAAATTATTTAATTTTTAAATATCATATGAGATATGATTGATGCATGTTTAGACTAGTTGTAGAATAGTTCTACATAATTATCTAGATTAGAATTTATTTTGATTAGATCAATTTAAATCTTAATTTTTTAGATTAATTATGAGATAATTTAGATCTGAAAACATGCATGATTATGATACATGAGATGTATGCAAAATATGCCATGATTAGATCTAATTTTTATATATGAGATATATGATATAGATCTAACTAGTTTTGTAGATTTATATGTTCCTGATTAAGGCGTTCCTCTTGGCCGTCCGGTCATAAGAACGAAGAAGGGTTTAAAGGCCCTCTCCTTCCCATTCGATGGGGTGTTCTTATGATGTGTAGGGGTGCTGCGTGTTCGTCCTTAATCAGAAATCCCAAAACTTACTTTCTGCAAAACCCTAGATCCTGAAACCCTAGGATTTTATTGTGCATATTTTGTTTATGAACCCAAACTTAATTAAGAATTAAGTTTATGAAATATATAATTAGGTCTAAAATTGAGAATTTCAGATCTAAGACATATTCATAATACTGGGTTCGGGCTTGGGTAGCTCAATTAGGTCTAAGCGGTTGATCAAACCGAATCAAGAGTTGGTTAGATGGGATCAACAATGCTTAAATTGACCAGCCTAATAGGATTAAGTCTGGGTCAAGATCGAGTCACGATGATCATCAAGCAAGACCTAATTAGGCTCAGAGGTTAGAGTCTGGATTGTAGGCTAACCCAATTGGTTCTGACTCAACAATTTGGTGTCTAAGGTAAGTTTGGCACATACGACCGACTGGTTTTTTAATTGGAAGCTACTCGACCTGAATGCGTTCTTGTCGAGTTAATGGCATATTCCTTCCACCGGTCTCACTTACCTGGCCATATCTGTTGACACAGTTCTGATCTGAGGTGGTCAATAATCCGAGCTAACCCATGCCACTAGGTTAGTCATAATTGTTATGACTAAGCCAAGTCTAGTTTAATGAGACCTGAAATCAATTCTCCCTAAGAAAAGATTAAGTCTAAGGTCTTCCACCATTGTAGATGTGCGGGCCCTTCCCGGGGTTGATTGTTCTCGGCTGGATACAGTGGCTCAGTTGCACCGGGAAGACGCAACCATGTCTATTAGGCATTGGATGCTATGGGCTGGAGGATGAGTTGGGCTCAATATTTTGGATACGGTGAGAGACTCAATTAGGAACCCAGTCTATGCAAATGGTGGGTCTGACTTAACTAAGGAGTGGATCAATATTCCGGATACGGTGAGATTCATGAATTAGAGACCAAGTTTGGGTGCACCATGATTAGAGAATCATTGAACAAGAGTTGTTCACTCATTGGCTAACCCATCACCAATAACTGTTAGGTGAGGTGATGAGTCAGTTGGTGAGAGACCGCACCACCCACTAGAAATCATTAATCGTGGAGATTTTCGCATCTCTACAGAGGGAGTGTAGGGATCCGAGAAAATAGTGGGAGCTAATTTGTTTAAAAATAAAATTTCCTAAACAAATTGGTCAAGTCAAAATTACAGTATCTAACTAGAATCTTTGACTCTCTACAGGAAAAATGTCTGCGTCCAACCCACTGGCACGTATCCTAGGACACACATAGACTGACTGGACCCAATTATAAAGATTGGCTCAGGAACTACAAAATTGTTTTGGGTTCAGAGAAGTTAACACATGTTTTGGACCAGGACCCTCCCACCTTACCAGCTCGTCCATCCACTGAACAGAGAGCGTCTCTGGAAAAATGGATTGACGAAGATAATAAGGCCAGATACTACATGTTGGGCTCGATGTCTGATGAGCTCCAGCGCCAACATGAAGATATCGGGACTGCTCGCCAAATGTTGGCTCACCTGCAGGAGATGTTTGGTGAACAGAGTCGCGCAGCCAAATATCAAGTCACGAAACGACTTTTTAAGGCTAAGATGCGTGATGGGCAGTCAGTCCAAGATCACTGTCTGACAATGATCAAGGACATGGAAGAGCTTGAGAAGCTCGGTGTGAAGTTGGACTTGGATTTGCAGAATGATATTATTCTGCAATCCTTGACTGATGCATATGGGCAATTCATCATGAATTACCACATGCATAAACTTCAAAATTCCTTGGCCGAGTTATGAATATGCTGGTTACCGCTGAGCTTTCTATGAAAGGTTCTAAAGGCTCAGTTCTTGCTATGGAACGGACTTCTTCCAAAAGAAAGTCTTATGGAAAGAAAAAGAAGTCTGTGAAAAAGCAAAAGGTGGAAGGATCAAAGAAGAAGAAAGGCAGAACCGAAGAAGAAGGCCGATGGCAAAGGAAAAGTGTTTCCATTGCAACAGCGACGGCCATTGGAAGCGGAACTGCCCTACTTACCTGGCCACCCTGAAGAACAAGAAGGAAGGTCCTTCTGGAGGTATGCTCGTTATTGAGTCTAACCTTACGGTTTCTTCTGCATCCAGTTGGGTGCTTGACTCTGGTTCTAGTGCTCATCTTGTGCACTTCTATGCAGGGTCTTGAGGATAGCAGGAGGCTGAGGGATGGAGACATGATCCTACGCGTCGGTAATGGAGCAAGAGTTGCTGCAGTAGGCCGTGGGAACATACCCTCTTCGATTACCATCTGGTTTAGACTTAGTTTTAAAAGACTGTTATTATGTGCCTGCAGCTAGCAGGAATTTGATTTCTGTTTCATGCTTAGCACAAGAAGGCTTATGTGATTACCTTCTTTAAGGACCATTGTAACATTCTTTATGAAAGAAATAAAATTGCAAATGGTTTCCTTATTAATGGTCTTTATCAGTTACATATTGATGTACCTGTTTTTAACTATCGAGCAAAACGTGAATGCCAAAACGACCTAGGGATAGTCCAAACGATAGATATCTATGGCACCTGAGATTAGGTCATATAGCAGAAGATAGGATTAACAAATTGGAGAAAAATGGGCTATTGAGTCCATTGACTTTTGAGTCATATCCAACTTGTGAATCTTGTCTTCAAGGCAAAATGACTAAACTCCCTTTTGTTGGACATGGGGAGAAGGGCCACAGATCTCCTTGCCCTAGTACATACTGATGTGTGTGCGGCCCATTTGATGTGCCGGCTAGAGGCAATTTTGTCTACTTCATTACCTTTACCGATGATCTGTATCTAGGTATGGGTATGTGTATCTTATGAGACACAAGTCTGAAGCCTTTTGAAAAGTTCAAAGAATTCAGACATGAAGTAGAAAAACAAACTGGAAAAACCCATTAAGGTTCTTCGATCAGATCGAGGAGGTGAATACCTTAGCCGGAAATTCCTAGACTATCTTAAGGAAAATGGCATAGTCTCTCAATGGACTCCACCAGGAACACCTCAACTCAACGGGGTTTCAGAACGGAGAAATCGGACTCTATTGGATATGGTTCGATCCATGATGAGCTTCACAGACCTCCCTGATTTTCTTTGGGGACATTCATTGTTAACTTCAATCTATATTACTGAATAGGGTTCCTCTAAAACCGTTCCTACCACACCGTATGAGATATGGCATGGTAAGAAACCAAGTCTGAGTCATCTCAGAATTTGGGGTTGTCCGGCTCATGTCAAAAGACAACAAGCGGACAAGTTAGAGTTTAGGTCCTTTAGAGCTCGATTCATAGGATATCCTAAAGAGTCATTAGGATACTATTTCTACATTCCAGAAGACCACAATGTGATTGTGAGTCGACATGCCATCTTTTTTGAAAAATAGTTTATTCAAGATAGCGGCATTGGAAAGCAGATCAAGCTTGATGAGAAAGTCTCACAAGCAGAACGAGCTAAGGACCAAGTGGAACCAAATCAGGTTGAGCCAATAAGAACACTACCTCCTCCACCTCGTAGATCGGAAAAAGAGTTTTCCGTCCCCCTGAAAGATACTTAGGTATTATTTCAGAGGAAATAGAGGAAATGTTCCTCATAGGTAATGGTGCTCATGGTGATGATCCCAAAACCTACAACGAGGCGATATCAGATATCGACTCCGAGAAATGGCTAGAGGCAATGAAGTCAGAAATTGACTCGATGCACTCAAACCAAGTCTGGACCTTGGTAGATCCACCAGAAGGTATAGTACCTATTGGGTGTAAATGGATCTTCAAGAGAAAGATTGGTGCAGATGGGAATGTGGAGACATTCAAGGCTAGACTGGTGGCAAAAGGTTATAGTCAACGTGAAGGCATTGACTATCAGGATACCTTTTCCCAGTAGCTATGCTAAAATCCATCCGCACATTGCTTGCTGTTGCAGCCTATTTCGATTATGAAATATGGCAAATGGACGTGAAAACGGCATTCTTAAATGGATATCTTGAGGAAGATATCTATATGGAACAGCCGCTAGGTTTCACATCCAGTGATACTG
Organism: Cocos nucifera; assembly: GCA_006176705.1. Taxonomy (NCBI): domain Eukaryota; kingdom Viridiplantae; phylum Streptophyta; class Magnoliopsida; order Arecales; family Arecaceae; genus Cocos; species Cocos nucifera. Next base: position 101,914 of record QRFJ01002616.1, on the reverse strand, counting down.
ATCACAAGGTTTGCAAGCTGCAAAGGTCCATATATGGACTTAAGCAAGCATCTCGGAGCTGGAACACTCGTTTCAATGATGTGATCAAAAAGTTTGGTTTCATCAAAAATGAAGAGGAACCATGTGTTTTCAAAAAGGTCAGTGGGAGCGCTGTTGTCTTCCTCGTATTGTACGTGGATGACATCCTCCTTATTGGGAATGATATTCCCATGTTGACATCAGTCAAATGTGGTTGTCCAAGGAATTCTCCATGAAAGACCTAGGTGAAGCATCCTTTATTCTAGGAATTAAGGTCTATAGGGATAGACCGAATAGGATGCTAGGACTTTCACAGAAAGATGTACATAGAGGAAGTACTAAAGAGGTTTAGTATGGAAAACTCTAAGAGGGGATTAATACCCTTCAGACATGGTATTCATCTTTCCAAGAAGATGTGCCCCAGCACACCTGAGGAAATAGAACGCATGAGCAAGATCCCTTATGCTTCTGCAATAGGGAGCCTCATGTATGCCATGCTATGTACACGACCTGATATAGCCCATGCTGTGAGTTGTTAGATATATGTGCCCTAGAAGCCAGAATTGGCTGACACTTGTAATACACTTCTAGGGGCAAAATTGTAATTTTGACTATAATTAATAAAATGGGTTATTTTCTATCACATATGTGTATTTAGTGTCTGTGATACATCCTTTGAGTTAATGGTAATGATAATTCATATTTTCAAGAGTTGAAAATTTAAGACATGAATAATCATTATTAACTCATAAACAGCTCCCGACCATAGGATCATCACGAGGATGGTGATGATCCGGAAGGTTGGTGTACGATCGCTTCTCTTTAGTAGATGAGTCTTGAGTCTACGGTGTGGAGACACCGGAGCGAGAGTACAGGTACTCGTTAGAGAACGAGGGCACTGAGCGTGACCACCTCGAGTAGTCATTAGGAAGTCTACCTTCTCGTCAATGACTGACTCGATGCTGCAGTAGTGTGTCTGGTTCTTTGACCTGAGATGCATCGGCAGTTCACCTTGAGGGTGTTATAGTTTGACTACACCATTACTCGGTCTCCTAGCCATATGGAACCCTGAGGTGTATGTTGGCTATGAGCATGTTCATTGTAGGAACTGGATTGCATCAAGATGGAATCTATCTACCTCGGTGGTAGAGGAGTAGCCCTATGATGATCATGAGAATCAAGTCCAGAAATCCATGGCCATGGTAGAGTGAAATAATAGAAAGAGTTTCTATTTAGATTTTCACATTGGACTCGAATCGAATGATTACATCATATGACAGAGACTAGGGTTTGACGAGTTCACCTTAACCCTAATCTGATCGGGGCTCAAGATAGAAGAACTGAATCACACAGGTAGCTGCACCAAGAGGTTCGCATTCAGCTCTGATGGGTTGCCACCATATACTGCTAGGTGTCACTGGTGGATTTTGGGAGCAATTAGAATGATTTAGATGATCGATCATTCTAGCTGTTCGAATCAGAAGAGTTCTGATCCATCGAAAGGAGTTTCGATGATGTCTATGATAGAGATCATGACATATCCCATTACCATACAGAACTGAACCTAACTGGGTCACACAAACAAGGGTTTGAATCTGGTGATCATCAATTGAACTGATCTAGTTCAATTGATCTGAATGAGATTCAATTAGGTTCAAGGAAATCGTGCTAGCACTCGATTGAACCTAACGTTCTTCTTTTACTATCATAAATAAGTTGTCCTGACTGAGCCAAAGGAGTTTGTGCTCAATCAGAGGCCTTCATATGGTCTGACTGGAGGTTGTCCAAGTCAGAATAGGTTGTCTTATTTGTAAGACATTACCTGCCATTTTTGGTCACCTGCCATTTCTTGTTCTTTGACTTTGGTCAAAAGTCTACCTTTGACTGGTCAAACGTTGACCATTGACCCTTTGACTTTTGACCACATGTCATGCACCTATTGGAGAGCTGGTGGGGGCCTGTCCCCCTGCCAGAACCTGGCAAGGAGAAGGGCGCACGCCAAGGGTGGCGTGAGCCCAAGTAGGAGGCGCCTAGGAGTCCTTGTTGGACAAGGACTCCACCTCCCTTTTGGATTCCAATCAGAGTTCTACTAAGAATCCAGTTTGACTGGTCTTAGGCACCCTCTAAGGAGGAATCCAGGGGTCTCTATTCCAACCAATCAGATTTAGATCTGATTTCACAAAGGGTTGTGATTGGTTGGAGAGGAAGAGGAGTTGGATCACAAGCTTAGGTCTATAAATAAGACCCTGCGCCCAACCCTAATTCTAAGAATTCAATTGAGATTTCCCACGCCCCAAGGCTGCCTCTCCCCTCCTTCTCCATGCCATAGTCTCTTCTCCCCCTTGCTCTCCACGTCCAAAAGGAGTTTTTTGGACTTTGGTTGGTGCGATTCAGATCAAGGAAAGGCGATCAAAAGCAAGAAGGCTGCGCTGCTGCAAAAGGACGACTGCAGATCTTCAAAAGAGTTTTGAAGATCCTCCAGATCAGATCCAGATCTGATTTTTGGAGGTGTGATAGAGAAGAAGAGGATCTCCAGATCCAACCCGAGTGGATACCGGTAGAGGCCAGGCGCTTGCGTGGCTAAGATCCAGAACCTTCCGCTGCAATCAGGATCATCTACAGGGTAATAGGATTACCCAAATCAGGTAAATTAAATTTGATTTAATTTATCTTTTTTATTTTATTTTATTAAAATAATAAGAATCAGATCTGAAACATATCAAGATCTGATTGGGATCAAGAGAAAAAAAATTGAAATATATCTCTTGATCTGATCAGATCTGAACGAACCTGGACCGGAAAATCAGGATTTCCCATGATATTAGTCAAATCCTAAAATGTATCCTTCGACATCAGTCTGTTTGTGTAATGGTGGTGCTGTCAGTTGGAAGAGTTCCAAGCAGACAGTGATAGCAGATTCCACTATGGAAGCAGAGTACATCGCTGCATCCGAAGTTGCGAGGGAGGCATTCTGGTACAAAAAGTTTGCCGTAGAGATTGGAGTGATATCATCAGATGCCATTCTTCTATACTGCAACAACAATGGCGCCATAGCCCTTGTTAAGGAGCCGAGGTCTCATCAAAAATCCAAGCACATCAAGTGGCGATACCACCTCATCCACGATTACCTCGAGAAGGGTTACATCGAGGTCAAGAGAGTTGACTCCGCAGATAATGTGGTGGGCCTACTTACAAAGCCGTTGGTCCAGTAGAAGATCGAAGCCCATCTTGAGAAGATGGGACTTAGATTTGTAGCTAATTGGCTTTAGGTCATGTGGGAGTTTGTTAGATATGTGTGCCTTAGAAGTCAGAACTGGCTGACACTTGAAATACACTTCTAAGGATAAAATTATTATTTTGACTATAAATAATAAAATGGATTATTTTCTATCATAAATGTGTGTCTGTGATACATTCCTTGAGTTAATGGTAATGATAATTCTTATTTTCAAGAGTTGAAAATTTAAGACAAGAATTTTCATTATTAACTCTTAAAATGCTCCTGACCGTAGGATTATCATGAGGATGGTGATTGATCCGGAAGGTTGGTGTATAATTGCTTTTTTATAGTAGATGAGTCTTGAGTCTACGGTATGGGGACACCGAAGCGAGAGTACAGAAACTCGTTAGAGAACGAGGGCATTGAGCGTGACCACCTCGAGCAATCATAAGGAAGTCTACCTTCTCGTCGATGACTAGCTCGAAGCTGCAGTGGTGTGTCTAGTTCTTTGACCTGAGGTGCATCGGCAGTTCATCTTGAGGGTGTTATAGTTTGACTACACCATGACTCGGTCTTCTAGCCATTCGGAACGCTGAGGTGTATGCTGGCTATAGCATGTTCATTGTAGGAATTGGATTGCACCAAGAGGGAATCTATCTACCTCGGTAGATGAGGAGCAACCCTATGATGACCATGAGAATCAAGTCCATAAGCCCATGGCCATGGCAGAGTGAAATAATAGAAAGGGTTTCTATTAAGGTTTTCACATCGGACTTGAATCGAATGATTAAATCATATGATAGAAATTAGGGTTTGACGAGTTCACCTTAACCCTAATCTAATCGGGGCTCAAGATAGAAGAATTTAATCATACAGGTAGCTGCACCGAGAGGTTCGTTTTCAGTTTTGATGGGTTGCCACTATATACTGCTAGGTGTCACTGGTGGATTTTGGGAGCAATTAGAATGATTTGGATGATCGATCATTTTAGTTGTCTGAATCAAAAAAATTCTGATCCATCGGAAGGTGTTTCGATGATGTCGATGATAGAGATCGCGACATATCCCATTACCATACAGAACTGAACCTAACTGGGTCACACAAACAAGGGTTTGGATTTGGATATCATCAATTGGACTAATTTAGCTCAATTGATTTGAATTAGATTCAATTAGGTTCAAGAAAATCATGCTAGCACATGATTGAGCCTAATGTTCTCCTTCAATTATCATTAAAAGTTGTCTCGACTGAGCCAAATGTATTTGTGTTCACTCAGGTACCTTTACGTGGTCTGACTGGAGCTTTTCTAGGTCAGAAAAGGGTTGTCTTAATTTATGAGATAAATTTGAGACGACATCTACCATTTTCCGTCATCTGCTAATTCTTGTCTTTTGACTTTGGTCAAACGCTGACCTTTGACACTTAGACATCTGCCCATGTGTCATGCACCTGTAGGAGAGCAGATAGGGGCTTGTCCCCCTATTAGAAATTGGAAAGGAGGGGGCGCACGCCTCGCCCCCTCCTAGGGAGGCGTGCGCCCATGGATAAGGATGCCTGGAGTCCCATACAGATGGGACTCCAGGTTGCTTCTTGGAATCAACTTTGGTAGGCGCCTAAGACTCAGCTTTGACCAGTCTTGGCGCCACCTAAGGATGATTTGAGGGGGCTCTCATCTGATTAGATCAAGTGATGTCATCCCACCAATCAGATTTAGATTTGATTGCACGAAGCGACGTGATTGGCCGGGATGATGTGGCATTGCATGGCATAGCAGGGTCTATAAAAATCCTATCTGCGCCAAGCCTTGAAGAGAATCTCTAATAGCCAACGCCATAAGGCTGCCCCTCTCCCTCCATGCCATCTTCTGGCTCTCTCTCTCCTCTCCACGCCCAAGGAGATTTGGGCTCCAATTTGGTGTAATCCAGTAAGAGAAAGGTGACGAGAAAGGAAGAAGGCAGCATTGCTACAAGAGATGATTCCAGATCTTCAAAAGGAGTTTTGAAGATCCTCCAAATCAGATCCAGATCTGATATTTGGAGAGGTGATAAAGAAGGAGAAGATCTTCAGATCCAGTCTGAGTGGATACCGATAGAGGCCAGGCACTTGCGTGGCTAGATCCAGAACTTCAGGCAATCAGTAGGATCATCACAGGATAATTTGATTACTCAATAAAAGGTACAAAATTAAATCAGATTTAATTTATTTTTATTTTATTTTATTAGATCTATAAAATTAGATTTGAAATATCTCAAACATGATCTGAATACATGAGAGAAATTTTTGAAGTATCTCTTTTGATCCAATCAAATCTGAACGAACCTGATCCGGAAAATCAGGATTTTTCCTTTATGCCCCAGAAGCTAGATTGGCTAACACTTGTAATACACTTCTAAGGATAAAATTATAATTTTAATTATAAATAATAAAATAGATTATTTTCTATCATAGTGTGTATTTGAAAGTGCCTGTGATATATCTTTTGAGTTAATGGTAATGATAGTTCATATTTTCAAGAGTTGAAAATTTAAGACACAAATTTTCATTATTAACTCATAAAATGCTTCCGACCGTAGGATCATCATGAGGATGGTGATTGATCTGGAAGGTTGGTGTACGATCGCTTCCTTAGGATAGATGAGTTTTGAGTCTACGGTGTAGAAATACCACAGCGAGAGTACAGATACTCGTTAGAGAATGAGGGCACTGAGTGTGACCATCTCGAGCAGTCATGAACAAGCCTACCTTCTCGTCGATGACTGGCTCAAAGCTGCAGTGGTGTGTCTGGTTCTTTGACCTAAGGTGCATCGGCAGTTCACCTTGAGGGTGTTATAGTTTGACTACACCATGACTCGGTTTCCTAGCCATTCGGAATTCTGAGGTGTACGTTGGCTATAGCATGTTCATTGTAGGAATTGGATTGCACCAATAGGGGATCTATCTACCTCGGTAGATGAGGAGCAGCCCTATGATGATCATGAGAGTCAAGTCCATAAGCCTATGGCCATGGCAGAGTGAAATAATAGAAAGTTTCTATTAGGGTTTTCACATTGGACTTGAATCAAATGATTAATTCATATGATGGATATTAGGGTTTGACGAGATCACCTTAACCCTAATCCGGTCGAGGCTCACGATAGAGAAATTTAATCACACAGGAAACTGCATCGAGAGGTTCAGTTTCAGTTCTGATGGGTTGCCACCATATGCTGCTAGGTGTCACTGGTGGATTTTGGGAGCAATTAGAATAATTTGGATGGTCGATCATACTAGTCTGAATTAGAAAAGTTCTGATCCATCAGAAGGTGTTTCGATGATGTCGATGCTAGAGATCATGACATATCCCATTATCATTCAGAACTGAACCTAATTGGATCACATAAACAAGGGTTTGGATCTGGATATCATCAATTGGATTAACCTAATTCAATTGATTTGAGTAAGATTCAATTTGGTTCAAGGAAATCATGCTAGCACATGATTGAGCCTAATGTTCTCCTTTAACAATCATTAAAACTTGTCTTGACTGAGCCAAATGTGTTTGGGCTCACTCAGGAACCTTTACTTGGTTTGACTGGAGCTTGTCCAGGTTAGAAAAGGGTTGTCTTAATTTATGAAATAAATTTGAGACAACACCTGCCATTTTCCATCACCTGCTAAATCTTGTCTTTGGACTTTGGTCAAATATTGACCTTTGACACTTAGACATCTGCCCATGTGTCATGCACCCATAGGAGAGAACATTGGGCCTTGTCCCTTACTTAAAAGCAGACAGGCAAGGGGCGCACGCCTAGGGAGGCGTGCGTCCCATGAGGATAAGATTTGGAGTCCCATACAGATGGGACTCCAGTTGCTTCAGGGAATCAAACTAGATGGCACCAAGAAGACTTGTTTAACCCAATCTTGGCGCCATCTAAGGAGAGTTTTGAGGGACTCTAATTTGGTTAGATTAGATGATGTCATCCCACCAATCAGATTTAGATCTAATTGCACAAAGGGCCGTGATTGGTCGGGATGATGTGGCATTGCATGGTGCAGCAGGGTCTATATAAACCCTATCTGCGCCTAGAATAAAAGTCTTCTACCTTTAGCCCACGCCATAAAGCTTTTCTCCCTCCATGCCACCCTCTGGTCCTCTCTCTCCTCTCCACGCCCAAGAGGTTTGTGGGCACGAGTTAGGTGCGATCTAAGCAAAGTGAAAGGCGACAGGAAAGAAAGAAGGCATTACTGCTGCAAGAGACAACGGTTACTCTTTAAAAGAGTTTTTAAAGACTTTCAAGATCAAATCTAGATCTGATTTTTGGAGGATTGATTGAGAAGATCTCCAGATTCTGCCCGAGTGATACCGATAGAGGCCAAGTGCTTGTGCTTGCGTAGCTACGTCCAGAACCTCAGGCAAACATCGAGATCATCACAGGATAATTGGATTATCCAAAATAAAGATACAATTAAATTAGATTTAATTTAATTTTTATTTTAATTTATTTTATTTTATTAGATCAATAAGATCAGATCTGAAGAGTCTCAAATCTGATTAGAATCTTAGAGAAAAATTTTTGAAATATCCCTCTCGATTCAATCAGATCTGAATGAGCCTGACCTGGGAAACAAGGTTTTTTCCTTTAGCTAGGCGTCTGCGTGGCTTGCTTTAGGACCTCAGGCTTCCGACAGATCATCGGCAGGGTAACTAGTTTATCCCAATCAGGTACAATTGTTATTCCTATTTTAATTTAATTTTAGATTTTAGTATCAGATCATTAGGATCAAATTCGAGAACTCTCAGATCTGTTAAGAAATTGGTAGAAAATTTTTGAAATTTTCCTACAGATCAGATCAGATTGATCCTATGGCGGAAAACTAGGTTTTTCCATCATTGCTAAAGAGAAAGCCAAGGTCTAGTTCGGGGAACCTCTCAGCAACTTTCTGTTGGCAGAGGTCGAAGTTTTTGCTGAATGCTTCTCCGGCGAACTCTATCTTGATACCTTTCAATTTCTTTGAAGATTTGAAAGCCAAAATAGCTCGCTCCTCGGCTTCAGTAACCCGCCTCCTCTCTTCGACAATCTTGGCCTCGGCCTTCTTTTTTTCCTCCTTCGAAACTAATACGGCCTTCACCTCCGTCGACCCTGTTCTTCTCTCTTGAGCGCTTCTTAAAGGTGCTCGACCTCGGCAGAGTGCGCTCCCTTTAGACGTTCGATTTCAGCCTTATACTCTTTGGCTGCCTCCACAGCTTTCGAAACCTCGGCCTTGTCGAGGTTGACCGCCTCCATACTTGTGAAAAGGTGGTGCTCCAACTGCAAACATTAAGATACATGTTATTACTAGAGAGTGTGCATATGTTTAACTAAGTACGAAAAAGGAGAATTGACTATCGACTCGAAGGAGGGGCATAAGCTCGGCTGCCCGATTCGAGAAGTTCCAGTTCGTACTCGGAGGGGACTCTATACTGAACTCGGATTAAGAAAAGGTCTTCAGCAGAAAGGATATAGGTAATGGTCTCAGGAACAAAGGTCGGCCATGTTATTTCCTCAAATTTAGGCTTGTCCCTAGAATCGAGGTTAGAAGGATTTGGATTGGACGAATTCTTGGAAGGAGAGGACCAAGAGCACTTAGAACTCAGAGAAGTCATTTTAGATCGAGAAAAGTCAGAAAAATCTATCAAAAAACAAGAACAAATCGAGAGAAGAATAGGAAAACTGGAAGGGGAACAAATAAACCCCTAGAAATCCTGAAAAGCCGAGGAAAGATGAGGAAAATGAAAAAAGAAGGTCGGGGTACTAACCTAAATCAATCGGAGAACTCGACGGTGCAATCAGAATGGCGAAGGAAGAGTGGAGGTAAGGTGATGGAAGAACGGGGCAGGACGGTCGGGAGCGAGGGAGGTCAATAGTAAAGAAAGAGCAGGAGAGGAAGCAAACCAGAGTGAAGGAGAAAAAGGGAGAATGCACTTAAATAGTCGGTCGAACCTTAAAGTAGTTATGATTACAAATCGGCAACGCCGAATGCCATCCTTCCGCATGTCACCCTCATTATGGCAGTTGTGGATATCAGAGAATGCCATCATTGCACCGTGCAATCGAGCCCCGTGCCAGCCAAATTTTGAAAATTGAAATTATCTCAGGTCATTCAACAATAAAGGGCTTCCGCATCGGTTCGAACAGTTCAAAATTTTCCATCTCCCCAAAGGCAGGAAATGAAAGGAGACTTTGGTGATCGTAAGTGCTGATACTCCCTTCGTTCGAACTTTGGACTTGGGAGTAGGAGGATGAGTGTTGGGGGCAAAATGGCTCCTGCCAAAGTCCAACAGGAAGTCTGACCTTGGTATAGGGCCATCTAAAGTCATGACGACCAAGTTCGAGCTTCAATCAAGCCAACCCCCTGGTTCAGATAAGTTTCTGAAGATCGGCCTCTTAATACAATTAAGTTTAGGATAGTTCATCCTGGAGACCACGACTGCTCCCGTCATTGTCCGATTTTATGTAGTAGCCGAACTCCTTTACTCCAACTCTCTAGTCTCGCCTTGATAATTGCACACCCTGTTGAGATTACACTGTGAACTTCGGCCGGACAAACTTGAACCGTAAAAGGAATTTGCCATTCGAATGATTCTAATTTATGATCTCTAGCCCGAAATAAGTGACAACCGCCCCATAAACATTGCACTCTAGCACCATTCGTCCTCGATTAGTGGCCGACCTTGGGTGTCGGCCGAACTTCACGAAGGTAGTTGAAGCAACAGTCAAGGAACCTGGTATTCTTCCAGTTCCATAGCTCTGGCCGACCTTGACATCTCAATCACATATCCAACTACAGTCGACCCCAGCTTCCATAGTACATCTTCAGATCAAAATACTACCTTCCATCATCAGCCAACCTCGAAGATTACCGAGCTTCTGAAAGCAACTAAATTCATCTTGCCGTAACCCAAATTAGGAATCTCGTCTACAAGTTCGGCATTTCTAGTCTAGGGACTAGCCCTCAAGCTCAGTTCATCTGATCTTAAGTTTCGACAGCATGATCTCGAGTCAAGCAACTCATAGTTAAGCTCAGAAGTATCTGAGATCTTATGTCCGAACTCTAGCAAATAATCTCTAATTATTAGCAAGTCGTGACAAATGACAGCCCACTCTTCATAATAAACTTTGAGTGAACTGAACGGCCTACTGACATTCTGTTATGGTTGTTACCATCAATCTGTTACAAGCTCCGTCTATAAAAAGGATCCTCCAGATATGTCTTCTCTTTAAGTTCTCTTCTCTATTCCAATCTTCTATGTACTTTTTTTTTGTTATCTGGAAAACTAACTTGACCGTCGGAGGGTCTACGCCAGAGCCAACTCCGGCCAGAACTTTGTCTTGTAGGTCTCATCGGCCAAATCCTTACCTCTACCTCTAGTACACTTCGACGGCCATCCACTTTCTGCACCAACATCTAAAATGATCAAAGACCTTCTCTAACATGCCTTTGGTTCCAAAACTTGTTCATTCTAGCTGCTTTTATCTATTATGATACTAAATCTATTATCAACTAAGAAATTAAAGTGCATTAATAAAAGATGGACCAACATTTTTGGATAAGGCAAATTGATGCAAATATGCAACTTAACAGAATAAAAAGACATGTAAGTCTAAAATGAATTTTGTTGACCAAGGAGGGTAATCCTCAAGTTATCAATAGGGATGACAACAGGTCCATATGGGTTTGATAGGCCATTACCTGTACTTCATCGGGGCAAGGTGGGTAGAGTTTGGGGGGGTTGGAGTGGTAGAGTTAGATGGGGTGAGTTGGATCGATTGGGTTGGGTAACACTACAAGAATTTTTTTTTTGCTTTGGGGAGGGGATCTGTGATGAGTTATATATATCTAGGTTGGGTTTAGGATGGGTTTCACCATTACCCATACCTGCTTTGAATTTGCTGTGGGTCGAGTGAAACCCATCCCATCAAGGTTGGGTCAGCCAGATTAAATATCTGATGGAGCAAAGTAAATTGCCACCCCTAGTTATCAAGGGGATGATGACATTTAATCTCACAAAGAAGTGACTGATGGTGGACACCTAATATCAGTGATCGATGTAAGGGTGCAAGGGGAAAAGCCCATTGATGGAAGTTCAATTGAGTGAATGTGCTTGAACATGGAAGAAGACTCCTCATGCTTACGGTGGAAACACTTGTAAAAGTGACACTAGGCTGAGTTTTACCCTAAATAGATCCAAACCAGGAACCTATAAGGTATTATGTCACCCAAATCCTTCAAAATCTGATCAATCCTAGAGTTTTTGTTAGGCTGTCGGTACATGTTTTGGCTAAATTGTTCTCATGGAAATCAAGATACATGTGTTAGATATGTGTGCCCTAGAAGCCAGAATTGGCTGACACTTATAATACACTTCTAGGGGCAAAATTATAATTTTGACTATAAATAATAAAATGGGTTATTTTCTATCACAAATGTGTATTTAGTGTCTGTGATACGTCCCTTGAGTTAATGTTAATGATAATTCATATTTTAAAGAGTTGAAAATTTAAGATATGAATTTTCGTTATTAACTCATAAAATGCTCCTGACTGTAGGATCATCATGAGGATGGTGATTGATCCGGAAGGTTGGTGTACAATCGCTTCTTTATAGTAGATGAGTTTTGAGTCTACGGTGTAGAGACATCGCAGCGAGAGTACAGGCACTCGTTAGAGAATGAGGGCACTGAGCGTGACCATCTCGAACAGTCATAAGAAAGTCTACCTTCTCATCGATGACTGGCTCGAAGCTGCAGTGGTGTATCTGGTTCTTTGACCTGAGGTGCATCGGCAGTTCACCTTGAGGGTGTTATAGTTTGCCTACACCATGACTCGATCTCCTAGTCATTCGGAACCCTGAGGTGTATGTTGGCTATATCATGTTCATTGTAGGAATTGGATTGCACCAAGAGGGAATCTATCTACCTCGGTAGATGAGGAGCAGCCCTATGATGATCATGAGAATTAAGTCCATAAGCCCATGGCCATGGCAGAGTGAAATAATAAAAAGAGTTTCTATTAAGGTTTTCACATTAGACTTGAATCAAATGATTAAATCATATGACAGAAATTAGGATTGGATGAGTTCACCTTAACCCTAATCTGATTGGGGCTCAAGATAGAAGAACTTAATCATACAGGTAGCTGCACTAAGAGGTTCGTTTTTAGTTTTGATGGATTGCCATCATATACTGCTAGGTGTCACTGGTGGATTTTGGGAGCAATTAGAATGATTTGGATGATCGATCATTCTAGTTGTCTGAATCAGAAAAGTTCTGATCTATCGGAAGGTGTTTTGATGATGTCTATGATAAAGATCACGACATATCCCATTACTATAAAGAACTGAACCTAACTGGGTCACACAAACAAGGGTTTGGATCTGGATATCATCAATTGGACTAATCTAGTTCAATTGATTTGAATTAGATTCAATTAGATTCAAGGAAATCGTGTTAGCACATGATTGAGCCTAACGTTCTCCTACAATCATTAAAAATTATCTCAACTGAGCCAAATGAGTTTATGCTCACTCAAGTATCTTTACTTGGTCTGACTGGAGCTTGTCCAGGTCAGAAAAGGGTTGTCTTAATTTATGAGATAAATTTGAGACAACATCTGCTATTTTTCGTCACCTGCTAATTCTTGTCTTTTGACTTTGGTCAAACGTTGAGCTTTGACACTTAGACATCTGCCCATATGTCATGCACCCATAGGAGATTTATTTTGGACCAGTCAACCTGCTAAAAAGTAGGTGGACTAGGGGTGCATGCCTAGGGAGGCGTGCGCCCATGGATAGAGGCACCTGGAGTCCCATACAGATGGGACTCCAGTTACTTCGGGGTATCTACTTAGGTGGTGCCAAGGAATAGACTTTGACCAGCCTTAGGCGCCATTTAAGGATGATTAAGAGGGGCTCTCATCTGATTGGATCAGGTGATGTCATCCCACCAATCAGATTTAGATCTGATTGCACGAAGCGACGTGATTGGCCGGGATGATGTGGCACTGCATGGCGCAGTAGGGTCTATAAAAACCCTATCTGCGCCAAGCTTTAAAAAAGATCTCCAATAGCCCATGCCATATGGCTTCCCCTCTCCCTCCATGCTATCTTCAGGTCCCCTCTCTCCTCTCCACGCCTAAGGGGATTTGGGCTTCAGTTTGGTGCAATCAAGGCAAGAGAAAGGTGACAAGAAAGGAAGAAGGCAGCACTGCTGCAAGAGACGATTTCAGATCTTCAAAAGGAGTTTTGAAGATCCTCTAAATCAGATCCAAATCTGATATTTGAAGAGGTGATAAAGAAGATCTCCAGATCCAGCCCGAGTGGATACCGGTAGAGGCCAGGCACTTGTGTGGCTAGATCCAAAATCTCAGGCAATCAGCAGGATCATCATAGGATAATCTGATTACCCAACAAAAGGTACAAAATAAAATCAGATTTAATTTATTTTTATTTTATTTTATTAGATCTATAAAATCAGATCTGAAATGTCTCAGATCTGATTTGGATTCAAAAGAGTAATTTTTGAAATATCTCTCTTGATCCAATCAGATTTGAACGAACCTGATCCGAAAAATCTGGATTTTCAACTTCAACTGATATCAAAGCCAGGTTCCTATAAATAATTTAGATCTGATTTTAATTTATTTTTGATCTAATAATTAGGTGATTTCAGATGACACATGAGATGTGATTAGATCTGAAATTAGAAAAATTAAAATTAAATAATTTAGATCTAAGTTTTATAAGATGCATGGCTAGTTGTAAAATAAAATTGTTCTATATATAGCCTTGCATGATCATAATTTAATTTGATTAAGTTATGATTTTAGGTCAATTTATTTACTATTTTCTGATGTTATAAATATTATAATAAGATCTGAAAAATAGTAAATAAAATTATTTAATTTTTGGTTCATATGAGATATGATGAATGCATGTTTAGACTAGTTGTAGAATAGTTCTACATAATTGTCTAGAATAGAATTTATTTTGATGTGATCAATTTAAATTTGATTTTTCAGATGAATTATGAGATAATTTAGATATGAAAACATGCATGATATGATACATGAGATGTATGCAAAATATGTTTATGGTTAGATCAATTTTTATATATGAGATATATAATGTAGATCTAATTAGTTTTGTAGTCTTATATTTCTGATTAAGGCGTTCCCCTTAACCATCCAGTCATAAGAATAAAGTAAGGTTTAAATGCCCTCTCCTTCCATTCGATGGGGTGTTCTTATGATATGTAGGGGTGCTGCGTGTTCGTCCTTGATCAGAAATCAAGAACTTATTTTCTGCAAAACCCTAGATCCTAAAATCCTAGGATTTTATTTACATATTTTGTTTGTGAACCCTAAACTTAATTAAGAATTAAGATTATGAAATATGTTAGGACTAAAATTGAGAATTTTAGATCTAAGACATATTCATAAAATTGGGTTCGGGCTTGGGTAGCTCAATTAGGTCTAAGTGGTTGATCAAACCGAATCAAGAGTTGGTTAGAGGGGATCAACAGTGCTTAAATTGACCAGCCTAATAGGATTAAGTCTGGGTCAAGATCGAGTCACGTGAATAATCGATCAAGCTAAGACCTAATTAGGCTCAGTGGTTAGAGTCTGGATTATAGGCTAACCTGATTGGTTCTGGCCAACAATTTGGTGTCTAAGGTAAGTTTGGCAGATACGACCGACTGGTTTTTAATTGGGAGCTACTCGACTCGAATGCGTTCTTGTCGAGTTAATGGCATATCCCTTCCACCGGTCTCACTTATCTGGCCATATTTGTTGGCTCAGTTCTGATCTAAGATAGCCAATAATCGGAGCTAACCCATGCCACTAGGTTAGTCATAATGGTTATGACTATGTCAAGTCTAGTTTAATGAGACCTAAATCAAATCTTCATAAGAAAAGATTAAGTCTAAGGCCTTCCACCATTGTAGATGTGCGGGCTCTTTTTGGGGTTGATTATTTTCGGCTGGTTTTAGTGGTTCAGTTGTATCGGAAAGACGCAACCATATCTATTAGGCATTGGATGCTACGGGCTGGATGATGGATTGGGCTCAATATTTCGGATATGGTGAGTGACTGAATTAGGAATCCAATCTGTGCAAATGGTGGGTCTGACTTAACTAAGGAGTGGATCAATATTCCGGGCATGGTGAGATTCATGAATTAGAGATCAAGTTTGGGTGCACCATGATTAGAGAATCATTGAACAAGAGTTGTTCACTCATTGGCTAACCCATCACCAATAACTATTAGGTGAGGTGATGAGTTAGTTGGTGGGACCACACCACCCACTAGAAATCATTAATTGTGGAGATTTTTGCATCTCTACAGAGGGAGTGTAGGGATCCAAGAAAATAGTGGGAGCTAATTTGCTTAAAAATAAAACCCCGAAACAAATTGGTCAAGTCTTAATTACAATATCTAACTAGAAATTTTGACTCTCTATAGGAAAATATCTGCATCCAACCCACTAGCATGAATCTTGGACACCCATAGACTGATCGGACCCAATTATAAGGATTGGCTTTGGAACTTCAAAATTGTTTTGGGTTTCGAGAAGTTAACTCATGTATTGGATCAGGATCCTTCCACCTTATCTGCTCGTCCATCCACTGAACAGAGAGCGTCTCTTGACAAGTGGACGGACGAAGATAACAAGGCCAGATACTACATGTTGGGCTCGATGTCTGATGAGCTTTAGCGCCAACATCAAGATATCAAGACTGCCCGCCAAATGTTGGCTTACCTACAAGAGATGTTTGGTGAACAGAGTCGTGCAGCCAAGTATCAAGTCACAAAACGACTATTCAAGGCTAAAATGCGTGATGGGCAGTCAGTCCAAGATCATTGTTTGATGATGATCAAGGATTTGGAAGAGCTTTAGAAGCTTGGAGTGAAGTTGGACCTGGATCTGTAGAATGATATAATTCTGCAATCTTTAACTGATGCATATGGGCAGTTCATCATGAACTACCATATGCATAAACTTCAAAATTTCCTGGCGGAACTTATGAACATGCTGGTTACTGCTGAGCTTTCTATGAAAGGTTTTAAAGCCTCGGTGCTTGCTATGGAACGGATTTCTTCCAAGAGAAAGTCTTTTGGAAAGAAGTCTGTGAAAAAGCAGAAAGTGGAAGGAGGAAAGAAAAAAAGTCAAAGCTGAAGAAGAAGCCGCTAACAAAGAAAAGTGTTTCCATTGCAACAATGACGGCCACTGGAAGCGGAACTGTCCTACTTACCTGGCCACCCTAAAGAATAAGGAGGCAGGTCCTTCTAGAGGTATGCTCGTTATTGAGTCTAACCTTACGGTTTCTTCTGCATCCAGTTAGATGCTTGACTCTGGTTCTATTGCTTATTTGTGCACTTCCATGCAGGATCTTGAGGATAGCAGTAGGCTGAGGGATGGTGACATGATCCTACGCATCGGAAATGGAGCAAGAGTTGTTGCCGTAGCCATGGGAACATACTCTCTTTGACTATCATCTGATTTAGATTTAGTATTAAAAGATTGTTATTATGTGCCTGCAGCAAGCAGGAATTTGATTTCTGTTTCATGCCTAGCACTAGAAGGTTATGTAATTAGTTTTCTTAAGGACCATTATAACATTCTTTATGAAAGAAATAAAATTGCAAGTGGTTTTCTTATTAACGATCTTTACCAATTGTTGGGGATAAATCCTGGTCCCACCGAAGTCCAATCAGATGCTCAGTCGACAATGCAACCGGTAGTCACGGGAAAGCTTCAGCGGACGAGCCTTAGCCAAGCTCCTTAGTGGCCGAGCCCCTTCCGAACTCCTCAGCAGTCGAACTCATTAGCGGCCGAACTCAGTGGTCGAACTTATTGGCGGTCGAGCTCCTTGCGGACTCCTTCAGCGATCGGGCTTCTACGGAAGCCGGACTTCTTGCGGACTCCTCCAACGGCCGGGCTTCTACGGAAGCTGGACTCCTTGCGAACTCCTTCAGCGACCGGGCTTCTACGGAAGCCGGACTCCTTGCGAACTCCTTCAGCGACCGGGCTTCTACGGAAGTTGGACTCCTTGCGGACTACTTTAGCGGCCGGACTTTTACGGAAGTCGGACTCCTCCAGCGGCCGAACTCCTCAGTGGCCGAACTTCTACGGAAGCCGAACTTCTACGGAAGCCGAACTTCTTACAGACTGTTGATGGATTTCTGCAGACGATCCCACTACTAAATGATTACACGACAATAACGATCGGCATTTATCAAGTCAATAACGATCGATATTGATTAGGACAGTTATGACAATCATTAATCAAGGCAATTACAACAAGCTCTGTCTATAAAAAGGATCCTCTAGATACGCTTACGCCAGGTTCTAAAACTCTTCTCTTCTCCTTGGAACTCTGCCGAACTCCATACTGAGCACTCCATATCTGTTGGCCAGAGCTAACTTGATCGTCGGAGGGTCCAGCCGGAGCCACCCCCCACCGGCTCTGGACGGGACGTTTTGCAGGTCACCGACGGTGACGTCATCCTCCACTCCAGTTCAATCCGGCGTCAACCAATTTCTGCACCAACAGATTTGGCGCTAGGAGGGGCCCTCTGTTCTTGAGATTTCCTCGATCTTAAAGGAGTGCTCAGCAACGATCTCTCTCTAGAGATCTCCCTCCTTCCTCTCCAGAGTTCTTTTCTAAGAGAAGATGCCTCCTAGGAGAGCTTCGATCCGGCGATCAACGGCCTCCACGGCCCGATCCCGCTCAGATCCGTCTGCTCCTACTCTAGTCCTGGCAATCCAGGTTCCATTTGTAGTTGCGGTGGATGCGGAGCAGTTCAACCTGCTCGTCCAGCAGGTTCGTGGCCTTACGAAGGCGATGCAAGCGGTGCAGGACATGCACCAGCAGGCCCCGGCACCGGCTCAATCGATGCGAGATTCTCCAGAGCCCTGTGGTCCGGTCCAGGAATGGCCGACTTGGGCTACCCGGCCTTCGATCCTTGAAAGGGAGAAGCAGAGGAGGGAAGGCCCCTGCTCGGACCACGACTCGACTTAGGGGGAAGCTTCGCACCGATTCTACCAGAAAACCTTGGAGATCAAAGATCGTGAAGATCTCTTGGATCAAAGGCTCTTAGAAATGAGTCGACGGATCGAAGAACTCCGTCACAATCCCTCCTCTCATGATAATGACATTTGTGCTCACCCTCCCTTTTTGCAAAAAAATTATGCAGGAACCGGTTCTGCCAAACTTCAAGCTCCTACAGTTCGAGAGTTACGATGGGACCACCGATCCAGTTGACCACCTAGAAGCCTTTCGGACGATGATGTTGCTCCATGGCGCATTAGATGCTATTTTGTGCCGGGTTTTTCCCTCGACCCTTAAGGGAGCCGCCAGGAATTGGTACTCGGTGCTTAAGCCGAGTACCATCTTATCGTTTGATCAGATGAGCCAACAGTTCGCAGCCCACTTCGTTAGTAGTCGGCGTCTACGCTGAAGTTCGGATTCCTTGATGAATGTCAAGCAGAAGCAAGGGAAAACCATTCGGGCTTATGTCACCCGGTTTAACGCTGGGCATTAGAGGTCCGAAACCTGGACTAGTCCGTTGCGATGGCCGCGCTCAAGGGTGGTCTTCAAAAGAACGACTTGCTGTTCTTCCTGGAAAAAAAATATCCCAGGGATTTTGCTGACATGCTAGCTCGGACGGAAGGTTATGCTCGGACTGAGGAGGCCTTCAAAACCAAGGATGATGAAGCCGATGGCGAGCGGCAGGTCGGCGAGCCGGGTAAGCCCGCAGAAGCAGGGAAGCCGAGTAAAGTTCGGCCGCGTTCCTGAACTCCTTCTGGGCGCAGGTGAGCCCGAACTCCCCTTCAGGCCTGGAGGCGGGGAAGCCCCGATGGAAGGACACACCGAGGTTCTTCCCAATGCTGAGGTTCTCCCCAGTGCCGAGGTTCTCCCCAACAATAGTCCCCCCAAATTGGGAAGGTCCGTATGAAGTGGTGGAGCTCGTCCGGCCTGGAACATATCGCCTGAAGGAGCTTGGAGGAATAATGCTTCCCCGACCATTGGAACTCAGAAAATCTGAGGGTGTATTACCAGTAAACTGTCTTTAATAAGACTCTTTCGTTTAGCATTATTGTTTTCTGGTGCAAGAATTATATGATGATAGGAGAGAAACGAGCGAAAGTGGCCCGTTAGGAACAGGAGGAGAACCTCATCCTAACGCGAGCAATGTCGAAGGCCTCGTTCACTTTAGACGAGATGGGGGAGAGGCCTTGACAAAGGCCCTTACATGCCCCCACAGCCCGTTAGGAACAGGAGGAGAACCTCGTCCTAACGCGAGCAATGTCGAAGGCCTCGTTCACTTTAGACGAGAATGGGGGGAGAGGTCCTGACAACGGCCCTTACGTGCCCCCACAGCCCGTTAGGAATAGGAGGAGAATCTCGTCCTAACGCGAGCAATTTCGAAGGCCTCGTTCACTTTAGACGAGATGGGGGAGAGGCCCTGACAATGACCCTTATGTGCCCCCACAGTCCATTAGGAACAGGAAGAGAATCTCGTCCTAACGCGAGCAAAGTTCGAAGGCCTCGTTCACTTTAGACGAGATGGGGGGAGAGGCCCTGACAACGGCCCTTACGTGCCTCCACAGCCCGTTAGGAACAGGAGGAGAATCTCGTCCTAACGCGAGCAATGTCGAAGGCCTTGTTCACTTTAGACGAGATGGGGGAGAGGCCCTGACAACGGTCCTTACGTGCACCCACAGCCCGTTAGGAACAGGAGAACCTCGTCCTAACGCGAGCAAAATCGAAGGCCTCGTTCACTTTAGACGAGATCGGAGGAGAGGCCCTGACAATGGCCCTTACGTGCCCCACAGCCTGTTAGGAACAGGAGGAGAACCTCATCCTAATGTGAGCAAAGTCGAAGGCTTCGTTCACTTTAGATGAGATCGGGGGAAAGGCCCTGACAACGGCCCTTACATGCCCCCACAGTTCGTTAGAAATAGGAGAAGAACCTCGTCCTAATGCGAGCAATGTCGTAGGCCTTGTTCACCATAGACGAGATGGGGAATCTCGCCCTAACGTAGATGAGATGGAGGGAGAGGCCCTGACAACGGCTCTTATGTGCCCCCACAGCCCGTTAGGAACAGGAGGAGAACCTCGTCCTAACACGAGCAAAGTCCAAGTCCGAGCTCCGAAGTCTACAGGAGATAGGATCTTCATCAATTTCGGTCGTAAGATGAGATCTCCCTCGAGGTAACCTCTAGGGCAGGAGATATGATCTCCCGAACTTCAACTTCAATGGTGTGGAGCCCGGGAAAGGACTTCGACAGTCGCCTGTTTTGGTACTCCCTTCGAATTTCAAACTTGGGAGTGGAGGGACTATTGTTTGGGATAAACCCTGCTTCCACCGAAGTCCAATCAGATGCTCAGCCGATAATGCAATCGGTCGTCATGGGAAAGCTTCAGCGGACGAGCCTTAGCCGAGCTCCTTAGCGGCCGAGCCCCTTCCGAACTCCTCAGCGGCCGAACTCCTCAGCGGTTGAACTCATTAGCGGTCGAGCTCCTTGCGGACTCCTTCAGCGATCGGGCTTCTACGGAAGCCGGACTCCTTGCGGACTCCTTCAGCGGTCGGGCTTCTACGGAAGCCGAGCTCCTTGCGGACTCCTCCAGCGGTCGAGCTTCTATGGAAGCCGGACTCCTTGCGGACTACTTTAGCGGTCGGACTTCTACGGAAGCCGGACGCCTTGTAGACTCCTCCAGCGGCCGAACTCCTCAGTGGCCGAACTTCTACGGAAGCCGAACTTCTTACAGATTGTTGATGGATTCCTGCAGGCGATCCCACTACTAAACGGTTACATGACAATAACGATCGGCATTTATCAAGTCAATAACGATCGGCATTGATCAGGATGGTTACGACAATCATTAATCAAGGCAGTTACAACAAGCTTTGCCTATAAAAAGGACCCTCCAGATACGCTTATGCTAGGTTCTAAAACTCTTCTCTTCTCCTTGAAACTCTGCCGAACTCCATATTGAGCACTCCATATCTGTTAGCCAGAGCTAACTTGACCGTCGGAGGGTCCAACCGGAGCCACCCCCCACCGGCTTCGGACGGGACGTTGTTTTGCAGGTCACCGGTGGCGACCTCATCCTCCACTCCAGTTCAATCCGGCGTCAACCAGTTTCTGCACCAACACCAATTACATATTGATGTATCTGTTTTTAATATCGAGCAAAATGTGAATGCCATGAAACGACCTAGGGATAGTCCAAACGATAGGTATCTATGGAACCTAAGACTAAGTCATATAACAGAAGATAGGGTTAACAAATTGGAGAAAACCGGGCTACTGAATCCATTGACTTCCAAGTCATATCCAATTTGTGAATCTTGTCTTCATGGCAAAATGACTAAGCTTCCTTTTGTAGGACATGGGGAAAGGGCCACGGATCTTCTTGCCCTAGTACATACTGATGTGTGTGGCCCATTTGATGTGTCGGCTAGAGGCAACTTTGTCTACTTCATAACCTTTACCGATGATTTATCTAGGTATGGATATGTGTATCTTATGAGACACAAGTCTGAAGCTTTTGAAAAGTTCAAGGAATTCAGACATGAAGTAGAAAAGCAAACTGGAAAATCCATTAAGGTTCTTCGATCAGATCGAGGAGGTGAATACCTTAGTCGGAAATTCCTGACTATCTCGAAGGAAAATGGCATAGTCTCTCAATGGACTCCACTAGGAAACACCTCAACTCAACGGGATTTCAGAATGGAGGAATCGGACCCTATTAGATATGGTCCGATCCATGATGAGCTTCACAGACCTTCCTAATTTTTTTTGGGGACACTGTTTGTTAACTGCAATATACTTACTGAATAGGGTTCCTTCTAAAACCGTTCCTACCACACCGTATGAGATATGGCATGGTAAGAAACCAAGTCTGAGTCATCTCAGAATTTGGGGTTGTCCGGCTCATGTCAAAAGACAACAAGCGGACAAGTTAGACTTTAGGTCCTTTAGAGCTCGATTCATAGGATATCCTAAAGAGTCATTAGGATATTATTTCTACATTCCAGAAGATCACAATGTGATTGTGAGTCGACATGCCATCTTTCTTGAAAAATAGTTTATTCAAGATAGCGGCATTGGAAAGCAGATCAAGCTCGATGAGAAAGTCTCACAAGAGCAACGAGCTAAGGACCAAATGGAACCAAATCAGGTTGAGCCAATAAGAACACTACCTCCTCCACCTCGTAGATCGGAAAGAGTTTTCCGTCCCCCTGAGAGATACTTAGGTATTATTTCAGAGGAAATAGAGGAAAATGTTCCTCGTAGGTAATGGTGCTTCATGGTGATGATCCCAAAACCTATAACGAGGCGATATCAGATATCGACTCCGAGAAATGGCTTAGAGGCAATGAAGTCAGAAATTGACTCGATGCACTCAAACCAAGTCTGGACCTTGGTAGATCCACCAGAAGGTATAGTACCTATTGGGTGTAAATGGATCTTCAAGAGAAAGATTGGTGCAGATGGGAATGTGGAGACATTCAAAGGCTAGACTTAGTGGCAAAAGGTTATAGTCAATGCGAAGGCATTTGACTATCAGGATACCTTTTTTCCAGTAGGCTATGCTAAAATCCATCCGCACATTGCTTGCTGTTGCAGCCTATTTTGATTATGAAATATGGCAAATGGACGTGAAAATGGCATTCTTAAATGGATATCTTGAGGAAGATATCTATATGGAACAGCCGCTAGGTTTCACATCCAGTGATGCTGATCACAAGGTATGCAAGCTGCAAAGGTCCATATATGGACTTAAGCAAGCATCTCGGAGCTGGAACACTCATTTTAATGATGTGATCAAATTATTTTGGTTTCATCAAAAATGAGAAGAGGAACCATGTGTTTTCAAAAAGGTCAGTGGGAGCGCTGTTGTCTTCCTCGTATTGTACGTGGATGACATCCTCCTTATTGGGAATGATATTCCCATGTTGACCAACAGTCAAAATGTGGTTATCCAAAGAATTCTCCATGAAAGACCTAGGAGAAGCATCCTTTATTCTAGGAATTAAGGTCTATAGAGATAGACCGAATAGGATGCTAGGACTTTCACAGAAGATGTACATAGAGAAAAGTACTAAAGAGGTTTAGCATGGAAAACTCTAAGAGGGGTTTAATACCCTTCAGACATGGCATTCATCTTTCCAAGAAGATGTGCCCTAGCACACCTGAGGAAATAGAATGCATGAGCAAGATCCCTTATGCTTCAGCAATAGGGAGCCTCATGTATGCCATGCTTATGTACACGACCTGATATAGCCCATGCTGTGAGTGTCACAAGCAGATATCAGTCAAATCCAGGTGAAGAACACTGGACTTCTGTGAAATGTATCCTTAAGTACTTGAGAAGAACTAAGGATATGTTGTTGGTCTTTGGTAATGGAGAACTCCAAGTCCAGGGATATACAGACTCGGATTTTATGTCCGATGTAGATGATCGAAAGTCGACATCTGAGAGTCTGTTTGTGTGCAATGGTGGTGCTGTCAGTTGGAAGAGTTCCAAGCAAACAGTGATAGCAGATTCCACCATGGAAGCAGAATATATCGCTGCATCAGAAGCTGCGAAGGAAGGCATTCTGGTATAAGAAGTTTGCTGCAGAGAATCGGAGTAATGCCATCAGATGCCATTCCTCTATACTGCGACAACAATGGCGCCATAGCCCTTGCTAAGGAGCCGAGGTCTCACCAGAAAATTCCAAGCACATTGAGCGGCGATACCACCTCATCCGCGATTACCTCGAGAAGGGTTACGTCGAGGTCAAGAGAGTCAACTCCGCAGATAATGTGGCAGACCCACTTACAAAGCCGTTGGGCCAGCAGAAGATCGAAGCCCACCTTGAGAAGATGGGACTTAGATTTGTAGCCAATTGGCTTTAGGTCAAGTGGGAGTTTGTTAGATATGTGTGCCCTAGAAGCCAGAATTGGCTGACACTTGTAATACACTTCTAGGGGCAAAATTATAATTTTGAACTATAAATAATAAAATGGATTATTTTCTATCACAAATGTGTATTTAGTGTCTGTGATACATCCCTTGAGTTAATGGTAATGATAATTCATATTTTCAAGAGTTGAAAATTTAAGACATGAATTTTCATTATTAACTCATAAAATGCTTCCGACCGTAGGATCATCATGAGGATGGTGATTGATCCGGAAGGTTGGTGTACAATCGCTTCTCTTTAGTAGATGAGTCTTGAGTCTACGGTGTAGAGACACCGGAGCGAGAGTACAGGTACTCGTTAGAGAATGAGGGCACTGAGCGTGACCACCTCGAGTAGTCATTAGGAAGTCTACCTTCTCATCAATGACTGACTCGAAGCTGCAGTGGTGTGTCTGGTTCTTTGACCTGAGGTGCATCGACAGTTCACCTTGAGGGTGTTATAGTTTGACTACACCATGACTCGATCTCCTAGCCATTTGGAATCCTGAGGTGTATGTTGGCTATAGCATGTTCATTGTAGGAATTGGATTGCACCAAGATGGAATCTATCTACCTCGGTAGATGAGGAGCAGCCCTATGATGATCATGAGAATCAAGTCCATAAGCCCATGGCCATGGCAGAGTGAAATAATAGAAAGAGTTTCTATTAAGGTTTTCACATCGGACTTGAATCGAATGATTAAATCATATGACAGAAATTAGGGTTTGACGAGTTCACCTTAACCCTAATCTGATCGGGGCTCAAGATAGAAGAACTTAATCACACAGGTAGCTGCACCAAAAGAGGTTCGTTTTTCAGTTCTTGATGGGTTGCCACCATATACTGCTAGGTGTCACTGGTGGATTTTGGGAGCAATTAGAATGATTTGGATGATGATCGATCATTCTAGTTGTCTGAATCAGAAAAGTTCTGATCCATCGAAAGGTGTTTCGATGATGTTGATGATAGAGATCGCGACATATCCCATTACCATACAGAACTGAACTTAACTGGGTCACACAAACAAGGGTTTGGATCTGAATATCATCAATTGGACTAATCCAGTTCAATTGATTTGAATTAGATTCAATTAGGTTCAAGAAAATCGTGCTAGCACATGATTGAGCCTAACGTTCTCCTTCTATAATCATTAAAAGTTATCTTGACTGAGCCAAATGAGTTTGTGCTCACTCAGGTACCTTTATTTGGTCTGACTGGAGCTTGTCCAGGTCAGAAAAGGGTTGTCTTAATTTATGAGATAAATTTGAGACAACACCTGCCATTTTTCGTCACCTGCTAATTCTTGTCTTTTGACTTTGGTTAAACGTTGACCTTTGACACTTAGACATCTGCCCATGTATTATGCACCCATAGAAGATTTATTTTGGACCGATCAACCTACTAAAAAGTTGGTGGACCAGGGTCGCACGCCTAGGGAGGCGTGCGCCCACGGATAGAGGCACTTGGAGTCCCATATAGATGGGACTTCAGTTACTTCGGGGTATCTACTTAGGTGGCGCCAAGGAATAGATTTTGACCAGTCTTAGACGCCATCTAAGGATATTAAGAGGGGCTCTCATCTAATTGGATCAGGTGATGTCATCCCACCAATCAAATTTAGATCTGATTGCACGAAGCGACGTGATTTGCCGGGTTGATGTGGCACTGCATGGCGTAGCAGGGTCTATAAAATCCCTATTTGCACCAAGCTTTAAAAAAGATCTCCAATAGCCCATGCCATAAGGCTGCCCCTCTCCCTCCTCCATGCCATCTTCAGGTCCCCTCTCTCCTCTCCACGCTCAAGGGGATTTGGGCTCCAGTTTGGTGCGATCCAGGCAAGAGAAAGATGGCGAGAAAGGAAGAAGGCAGCATTGTTGCAAGAGATGATTCCAGATCTTCAAAAGGAGTTTTGAAGATCCTCTAAATCAGATCCAGATTTGATATTTGGAGAGGTGATAAAGAAGATCTTCAGATCCAGCTCGAGTGGATACTGGTAGAGGTGAGGCACTTGCGTGGCTAGATCCAGAACCTCAGGCAATCAGTAGGATCATCATAGGATAATCTGATTATGCAACAAAAGATATAAAATTAAATTAGATTTAATTTATTTTTATTTTATTTTATTAGATCTATAAAATCAGGTCTGAAATATCTCAGATCTGATTTTGATTTAAAAGAGAAAATTTTGAAATATCTCTCTTGATCCAATCAGATCTGAACAAACTTGACCCAGAAAATCTGGATTTTCAACTTCAACATGCTCATGGCAATTCATATATCAATTTGTACTAGTAACTCGTAGATATCTGATTCAAGGACCTGCTTCAAGGCCTAGTCTGTTACCACTAATTCAGATGGATGCAATCTATATTAAGTGAAGGTTTAGGTACAAAAGAGTTTACATTTCTTTGAAAATATGTTGTCACTCATTTTTATGAGCTCTGTTTTTTGAAATTTTGTAGAAGGATTGTTCTATATTTTATACTTTCTATTTTTTCCTAATTCTTCATAATTTATTGGCTTAACTTGATTTTGATTGATTAAAATATTATGCTGTTTTGACTTTGAAGAGGAACTTAGGTTGAAATACTCAGACTTTAAAACCTGCAGTTCATGATTTTGTTGTTTTTGTTGTGGTCCGTATTGGATAAAAAAGGTTCTATTCTTGTGCTTCCACTAAGACACACCCACCAACATTGTTTGATGTGTTAGAAGTTTTCTCAGTTGGTGATCCCATGCATGTGACTTGCTAACCTCACCAAGCTGGGCTGGCTGTGCCCATGCTTACATGTGGTTGGAGTCCAAGTCATGGGTGCAATGTGGTTGCAATCAGTTTATTCATCGTACCTGTTAGGACCTATTATTGAATTTTCTTGGGCTTTCTTATTCCTAATTGTTACTTTTAATGTATACCTGTAAAGGCCCATTATTGGACAATTTGGGTTGACAAAGCTGCTTAATGTAGTATCTAATAATTAATGAGGCCCCTGTTAAGTGATGATGAGATTGCTTTAGCCTAGCTGTTAGAGCACATAAAAAGTACTTAGGCATTACCATGCTGCGTCTCCACAAATATATTGTAGGTCCAGATAGTGGGTATTACTACTTGGCTGTGCAACCAGAGACATCCTAGAACCCTGTTGTTCTGTTCCATCTTAAGGTTTTCTCCCAATTCTCTAGCTTTCCAAAATTATTTCACCTTGGAAAAACATTGCATAGCTGGAAGTGAACTACAAGAGTCGAAAACAACACTTTCTTGGGCATCACAAGCTAGATTTGCCATAATCTCAAGTCTCAAGTAAGTCAAACGGCCCAGTTTAAAAGATTGTTTCTTGTCATGGACTTTAAAAAGAGAGCAAAAAGAAAAAGCCGCTTAAGATTGACATCATGTTATTGATTGTAGCAGCCATATGAGTTTGAAGCTCAGCAGAACGCGGCAATATTGGTGCATACTAGTTCTATTTTGGACTTTAAAAAGTTTCAGATATCACATCAGATGTGATTAGATCTGAAATCAGAAAATTAATATGAGAAGAGTTCTTATACAAAACATAGCACCATAAAGAGTCTCTTTTTGACCAAAAACCTTATTAATTCGGCCATCGGGACTCTTGGACCTGATCTCCACGAAAAACCCCAAATCCCATCTGGTTTTGATGCCAAAAATCCATCTAGAAGGTGGCGGCATGAAAGGATAAGGAAGAGTCCATGTGCGTCTAGGACTCTTCCCTTAAGAGTTTGATCCAAATCAAATTCTATCAAAACACAGTCTAGGCATCTCCAAAAATCATGAAATTTTGCACACCCAAAGTATAACTCGTGTCACTTCTCTAAAATTGGATCCTATCTAGTTTGATATATGTGCCCTAGAAGCCAGAATTGGCTGACACTTGTAATACACTTCTAGGGGTAAAATTGTAATTATGACTATAATCAATAAAATGGGTTATTTTCTATCACATATGTGTATTTAGTGTCTGTGATACATCCTTTGAGTTAATGGTAATGATAATTCATATTTTCAAGAGTTGAAAATTTAAGACATGAATAATCATTATTAACTCATAAAATGCTCCCGACCATAGGATCATCACGAGGATGGTGATTGATCCGGAAGGTTGGTGTACAATCGCTTCTCTTTAGTAGATGAGTCTTGAGTCTACGGTGTGGAGACACCGGAGCGAGAGTACAGGTACTCGTTAGAGAACGAGGGCACTGAGCGTGACCACCTCGAGTAGTCATTAGGGAAGTCTACCTTCTCGTCAATGACTGACTCGATGCTGCAGTAGTGTGTCTGGTTCTTTGACCTGAGGTGCATCGGCAGTTCACCTTGAGGGTGTTATAGTTTGACTACACCATTACTCGGTCTCCTAGCCATATGGAACCCTGAGGTGTATGTTGGCTATGACATGTTCATTGTAGGAACTGGATTGCATCAAGATGGAATCTATCTACC
Source organism: Cocos nucifera (assembly GCA_006176705.1). Taxonomy (NCBI): domain Eukaryota; kingdom Viridiplantae; phylum Streptophyta; class Magnoliopsida; order Arecales; family Arecaceae; genus Cocos; species Cocos nucifera. The sequence goes on along the minus strand of QRFJ01002616.1, from coordinate 73,239 downwards.
TCGGTGGTAGAGGAGCAGCCCTATGATGATCATGAGAATCAAGTCCAGAAGCCCATGGCCATGGCAGAGTGAAATAATAGAAAGAGTTTCTATTTAGATTTTCACATTGGACTTGAATCGAATGATTACATCATATGACAGAGACTAGGGTTTGACGAGTTCACCTTAACCCTAATCTGATCGGGGCTCAAGATAGAAGAACTTAATCACACAGGTAGCTGCACCAAGAGGTTCGCATTCAGCTCTGATGGGTTGCCACCATATACTGCTAGGTGTCACTGGTGGATTTTGGGAGCAATTAGAATGATTTAGATGATCGATCATTCTAGCTGTTCGAATCAGAAGAGTTCTGATCCATCGAAAGGAGTTTCGATGATGTCGATGATAGAGATCATGACATATCCCATTACCATACAGAACTGAACCTAACTGGGTCACACAAACAAGGGTTTGAATCTGGTGATCATCAATTGAACTGATCTAGTTCAATTGATCTGAATGAGATTCAATTAGGTTCAAGGAAATCGTGCTAGCACTCGATTGAACCTAACGTTCTTCTTTTACTATCATAAATAAGTTGTCCTGACTGAGCCAAAGGAGTTTGTGCTCAATCAGAGGCCTTCATATGGTCTGACTGGAGGTTGTCCAAGTCAGAAAAGGTTGTCTTATTTTGTAAGACATTACCTGCCATTTTTGGTCACCTGCCATTTCTTGTTCTTTGACTTTGGTCAAAAGTCTGACCTTTGACTGGTCAAATGTTGACCATTGACACTTTGACTTTTGTCCACATGTCATGCACCTATTGGAGAGCTGGTGGGGGCCTTGTCCCCCTGCCAGAACCTGGCAAGGAGGAGGGCGCACGCCACCCTTGGCGTGTGCCCAAGTTGGAGGCGCCTAGGAGTCCCTGTTGGACAGGGACTCCATCTCCTTTTTGGATTCCAATTAGAGTTCTCCTAAGAACCAACTTTGACTGGTCTTAGGCACCCTCTAAGGAGGAATCCAGGGGACTCTATTCCCACCAATCAGATTTAGATCTGATTTCACAAAGGGTTGTGATTGGTTGGGAAGAAGAGGAGTTGGATCACAGCTTAGTCTATAAATAAGACCCTGCGCCCAACTCAATAAAGATTGAAAAGGAATTTCAATTCCCATGCCCCAAGGCTGCCTCTCCCTCTTCCTCCATGCCAAACCCACCTTCTCCCTCTCCTCTCCACGTCCAAAAGGTTTTGGATTTTGGTTGGTGCGAATCCAGATGAGAGAAAGGCGACTGAAAAGCTAGAAGGCTGCGCTGCTGCAAAGGACGAACTGCTGATCTTCAAAAGGAGTTTTGAAGATCCTCCAGATCAGATCCAGATCTGATTTTTGGAGACGTGATAGAGAAGAAGAGGATCTCCAGATCCAGTCCGAGTGGATACCGATAGAGGCCAGGCACTTGCGTGGCTAGATCCAGAATCTTCTGCTGCTTACAGGATCATCAACGGGTAATAGGATTACCCAACATCAAGGTAAATTAAATTTGATTTAATTTATTTAGATTTTATTTTTATTATTAGAATAATAAGAATCAGATCTAAAACATCCCAGATTTGATTAGGATTAAAGAGAAAAATTTTTGAAATATATCTCTTGATCCGATTAGATCTGAACGAAGCTGGTCTGGAAAATCAGGATTTTCCTTCAAAATTTAATTTTCATAATTAATCTGATCTGGACTTATTCCAGTCGGATGAAAATAAACCTATTCAAGATACATGAATGAGTTGAATCAAATTCAACTCAGTTGCGATGAATCAGAAAGATTACAGAAGGAGAAAGTCAGGCTCAATCGTGTGCTAGCACGATTACCTTGAACCTGATTGGATCTAATCCAAATCAATTGAAATAGGTTAGCTCAATTGATAACATCCAGACCCAAACCCTTGTTTGTGTGATCCAATTAGGTTCAGTTCCGTATGATAATGAGACATTTCGTGATCTCCATCATCGACATCATCGAAACATCTTTCGATGGACCAGAACTTTTTTGATTCATACAATTAGAATGATTGATCATCAAAACATTCTAATTGCTCCCAAAATCCACCAGTGACACCTAGCAGTATATGGTGGCAACCCATCACAACTGAAAGTGAACCTCTCGGTGCAGCTACCTGTGTGATTGGGTTCTTCTATCTTGAGCCCCGACAGGATTAGGGTTAAGGTGAACTTTTCAAACCCAATATCCGTCATATGAATTAATCATTCGATTCGAGTCCTCTATGAAACCCATATAGAAATTCTTTCTATCATCTTCAGTTTGCTATGGCCATGGGCTTATGGACTCGATTCTCATGATCATCATAGGGCTACTCATCTACTGAGGTAGATAGATTCCTTATTGGTGCAATTCAATTCCTACAATAAACGTACTATAGCCAACATACATCTTAGGATTCCGAATGGCTAGAAGACCGAGTTATAGTGTAGTCAAACTACAACACCCTCAAGGTGAATTGCCGATGCACCTCAGGTCAAAGAACCAGACACTACTGCAACATCGAGCCAGTCATCGACGAGAACGTAGACTTATGAATGCTCGAGATGGTCACGCTCAGTGCCCTCGTTCTCTAACGAGTACCTGTACTCTCGCTCCGATGTCTCCATACCATAGACTCAAGACTCATCTACTCAAAGGAAGCGATTGTACACCAACCTTCCGGATCAGCACCATCCTCGTGATGATCCTACGGTCGAGAGCAGTTTATGAGTTAATTATGAAAATTCATGTCTTACATTTTCAACTCTTTAAAAATATGAATTGTCATTACGATTAACTCAAAGGATGTATCACATACACTTTAAATACACATTGTGATAGAAAATAATTTTTTTATTAATTTATAGTCAAAATTACAAAATTGCCCTTAGAAGTGTATTACAAGTGTTAGCCAATCTGGCTTCTAGGGCACACATCTAACAAACTCTCACTTGATCTGAAGCCAATTGGCTACAAATCTAAGTCTCATCTTCTTAAGGTGGGCTTCGATCTTCTACTGGCCTAAAGGCTTCGTCAGTGAATTTGCCGCATTGTCCACGGAGTCGACTCTCTTGACCTCGACGTAACCCTTCTCGAGGTAATCACGGATGTGGTGGAATCATCGCTCAATGTGCTTGGATTTCTGATAAGATAGGATCCTTAGTTAGGGCTATGGTGCTATTATTGTCGCAGTACAGAGGGACGGCATCTGATGGCATCACTCCGAGTTCTACGATGAACTTTTTGTACCAGAACGTCTCCTTTGCAGCTTTCGATGCAGCAATGTACTCTGCTTTCATGGTCGAATCTGCTATCACAGTTTGCTTGGAACTCTTCCAGCTGACAGCACCACCATTACACAAACAGACTACCAGATGTCGACTTTCGATCATTTATATCAGATAAAATCTGAGTCTGTATAATCTTAGACCTGGAGTTCTTTATTGCTAAAAATCAAGATCATATCCTTAGTCCTTCTCAAGTACTTAAAGATATATTTCATAGAAGTCCAGTGCTCTTCACCTGGATTTGACTGATATCTGCTCGTGACACTCATAGCATGGGTGATATCAGGTCGTGTATATAGCATGGCGTATATGAAGCTCTCTATTACTGAAGTATAAGGGATCTTGCTCATGCGTTCAATCTCCTCAGGTGTGTTGGGACACATCTTCTTAAAGAGATGAATGCCATGTCTGAAGGGCACCAATCCTCTCTCGAAGTTTTCCATGCTAAACCTCTTTAGTACCTCATATATGTACATCTTCTATGAGAGACCCAGCATCTTATTCGGTCTATCTCTATAAATCTTAATTCCTAGAATAAAGGATGCCTCTCCTAGGTCTTTCATAGAGAACTCTTTTGATAACCACATTTTAACTGTGGTCAACATGGGAATATCATTCCCAATAAGGAGGATGTCATCGACGTACAGTACGAGAAAGACAACAGCGCTTCCACTGATCTTTTTGAATACATACGGTTCCTCGTTCTTGATGAATCCAAGCGATTTGATCAGCGATTTGATCACATCATTGAAATGAGCATTCCAGCTCCGAGATGCTTGCTTAAGTCTATAGATGGATCTTTGCAGCTTGTAGACCTTGTGATCAGCATCACTGGATGTGAAACCAAGTGGTTGTTCCATATAGATATCTTTCTCAAGATATCCATTTAAGAAGGTCGTTTTTACGTCCATTTGCCATATTTCATAATCGAAATAGGTTGCAACAGCAAGTAATGTGCGGATGGATTTTAGCATAGCTACTGGTGAGAAGGTATCCTGATAGTCAATGCCTTCGCGCTGACTATACCCTTTTGCCACTAACCTAGTCTTGAATGTCTCCACATTTCCATCTACACCTATCTTTTCCTTGTAGATCCATTTACACCCAATAGGTACTATACCTTCAGGTGGATCTACCAAGGTCCAGACTTGGTTGGAGCGCATTGAGTCAATCTCTGACTTTGTTGCCTCTAACCATTTCACGGAGTCGATATCTAATATCGCCTCGTCATAGGTTTTGGGATCATCACCATGAACCCCATTTTCTGTGAGGAACATTTTCTCTACGTTCTCTGAAATAGTACCTAAGTGCCTTTCAGGAGGACGGGAAATCCTTTTTGATCTACGAGGTGGAGGTAGTGATTGGACTGGCTTAATCTGATTGGATTTCATAGGGTCCTTAGTTGGTTGCTCTTGGGAGACTTTCTCCTCGAGCCTAATCTGCCTTCCGATGTCACCATCTTGAATAAACTATTTTTCAAGGAAGATGACATGTCGACTCACAATCACATTGTGGTCTTCCGGAATGTAGAAATAATATCCTAATGACTCTTTAGGATATCCTATGAACCGAGCTCTAAAGGATCTATACTTTAACTTGTCCGCCTATTGTCTCTTGACATGAGCCGGACAACCCTAAATTCTGAGGTGACTCAGACCTGGTTTCTTACCATGCCATATCTCATACAGCATGGTAGGAACGGTTTTAGACGGAACCCTATTCAGTAAATATATAGCGGTCATTAGACTGTCCCCAAAGAAACTTAGGGAGGCCCGTGAAGCTCATTATAGATCGGACCATATCTAATAAGATCTGGTTTCTCCGTTCTGAAATCCCATTGAGTTGAGATATTCTAGGTTGAGTTCATTGAGAGACTATGCCATTTTGCTTAAGATAGTCTAGAAATTCTCGACTAAGGTATTCACCTCAATCTGATCGAAGAACCTTAATAGGTTTTTCAGTTTGTTTTCTACTTCATGTCCGAATTCTTTGAACTTTTTAAAAGCTTCAGATTTATGTTGCATCAAATACACATACCAGTATCGAGACAAATCATCAATAAAGATGATGAAGTAGACATAGTTGCCTCTAGCCGGCACATCAAATGGGCTGCACACATTAGTATGTACTAGGGCAAGTAGGTCTGTGGCTCTTTCCCCATATCCTACAAAAGGGAGCTTGGTCATTTTGCCATGAAGGCATGATTCACAAATCGGATATGACTCGGAAGTCAACAGACTCAATAGCCTGGATTTCTCCAATTTGTTAATCCTATCTTCCGCTATATGACCTAGCCTAATGTGCCATAGATACCTATTGTTTAGACTATCCCTAGGTCATTTTGATCCTATGGCATTCACGTTTTGCTCGATATTGAAAATAGAAACATCAATATGTAACTGATAGAGACTATTTATAAGGTAACCATTTGCAATTTTATTTTTTTCATAAAGAATATTACAATGGTCCTTAAGAAAATTAATTATATAGCCTTCCTGTGCTAAACATGAAATAGAAATCAAATTCCTATTTGCTGTAGGCACATAAAAACAATCTCTAAGAACTAAATCTAATTCTAACGGTAATCACAGAGGATAGGTTCCCACGACCACTGCAGCAACTCTTGCTCCATTCTCGATGCGTAGGATCATCTCACCATCCCTCAGCCTCCTGCTATCCTCAAGACCCTACATAGAAGTGCATAAGTTAGCACTAGAATCAGAGTCGAGCATCCAACTGGATGCAGAAGAAATCGTAAGGTTAGATTCTATAACGAGCATACCTCCAGAAGGATCTGCCTCCTTGTTCTTCAGACCGGCTAGGTACCAGGGGCAGTTCCACTTCCAATGACCGTCTATGTTGCAATGGAAACATTTTTCTTTGTCAGCGGTCTTCTTCTTTGGCTCTGCCTTCTTTTTTCCACCATCCACCTTCTGCTTCTTTACGGACTTCTTCTTTCTAAAAGATTTTCTCTTGGAAGAAGTCCGCTCCACAGTAAGTACTGAGCCTTTAGAATCATTTATAGAAAGCTCAGCAGTAACCAGCATATTCATAAGTTCTGCCAGAGTATTCTGTAGTTTATGCATATGGTAGTTCATGATGAACTACCCATATCAGTCAAGGATTGCAGAATTATATCAATTTGCAAATCCTTATCCAACTTGACACCGAGCTTCTCAAGCTCTTCTAAGTCCTTGATCATCATCAGACAATGATCTTGGACCGACTGCCCATCACGCTTTGAGCCTTAAAAAGTCTAGTGACTTGATATTTGGCTGCGCGACTTTGTTCACCAAATAACTCTCACAGGTAAGCCAATATTTGGCGGCTAGTCTTAATGTTTTTATGTTGGCGCTGGAGCTCATCAGACATCAAGCCCAACATGTAATACCTGGATTTGTTATCATCATCCGTCCACTTCTTTAAAGATGCTCTCTGATTAGCGGATGGACGGGCTGGTAAAGTGGGAGGGTCCTGTTCCAACACGAGTCAACTTCTTGGAATCCAAAATAATTTTGAATTTCTGGTGCCAATCCTTGAAGTTGGGTCCGATCAGTCTATGGATGTCCAGGATACGGGCTAGTGGGTTGGACACAGACATTTTTCTGTAGAGAGTCAAAGTTCCTAGTTAGATTTTGTAATTAGACTTAATTAATTTGTTTAGAAATTTTATTTTTAAATAAATTAGACTTCCACTATTTTTTCGGATTCCTATACTCCCTGAGCAAAGATGCAAAAATCTTCGCGATCAATTGATTTCTGATGGATGGTGCGGTTCCATCGATTGGCTCACCATCTTACTTAACAGTTATTAGTGATGGGTCAACCGATGAGTGGACAATTCTTATCCAATGATTCTTTAATTATGGTGCACCTAATCCTGGTCTCTAATTCATGAATCTCACCGTGTCCGGAATATTGATCCACTTCTTAGTTAAGTCCGATCCGCCATTTGCATGAATTGGATTCCTGATTGGGTCCCTCACTGTATCCAGAATACTGAGCCCAACCCATCCTCCAATCCGTAGCATCTAATGCCTAATAGATGTGGTTGCGTCTTTTCGGTGCAACTGAGCCATTGTAACCAGCCGAGAGCAATCAACCCCGGGAAGGGCCCGCACATCTACAATGGTGGAAGACCAATTGACTTAATCTTTTCTTAGGGAGATTTAATTTAGGTCTCTTAGACTTGACTCAGTCATAACGGTTATGACAAGCCTAGTGGCATGGGTTAGCTCGAACTGTTAGCCACCTCAAATCAGAACTGGGTTGACACAAATGGCCAGATAAGTGAGACCGGTGGAAGGGATATGCCATTAACTCGACAAGAATGTATTCAGGTCGAGTAGCTCCCAATTAAAAACCAGTCAGTCGTATATGCCAAACTTACCTTAGACACCAAATTGTCGAATCAGAACCAATTGGGTTAGCCTACAATTCAGGCTCGAACCATGGAGCCAAATTAGGTCTTAATTGGATCGATCACATGTGGTTGTGAGTCGACCTTGACCCAGACAACTATTGGATTGGTTAATTCTAAGCACTCTTGATCCCACCTAACCAACTCTTGATTCGGTTTGATCAACCTTTAGACCTAATAGAGCTACCCAAGCTCGAACCCAATTTTATGAAACTATCTTAGATCTAAAAATTCTCAATTTTAGACCTAATTAGTTTCATAATCTTAATTTTTAATTAAGTTTGGGTTCATAAATAAAAAAATATGTATCAAAATCCTAGGGTTTCAGAATCTAAGGTTTTGTAGAAGAATAAGTTCTGATTTCTGATTAAAGACGAACACGCAGCACCCCTACACGCCATAAGAATACCCCATTGAATGGGAGGAGAGGGTCTTTAAACCCTACTTTGTTCTTATGACCGGACGGCCAAGGTCAAAAATATAATTGAAACTACAAAACTAGTTAGATCTAGATCATATATCACATATAATTAATGATCTAATTAATACATGCTTTGCATACATCTCATATATTATCACTAAATTAAACATACATGTTTTTCAGATCTAAAATATATATATAACATCTGAAAAATAGATTTAAATTTGATCATATCAAATAAAACTATTCTAGACAATTTGTAGAACTATTCTACTAGTCTAAACATACATCTTTTCATATCACATATGAATAAATAAAAAATTAAAAATTTTATTTTCTATTTTTTAGATTTGATTACAACAATTATAATATCAGAAAAATAAAAATTAAATAGATCTAAAATTATATTTAATCAAATTAAAAACATGATTATACTAGACTATATAGAACTATTCTATTCCCAGTCTAGTTATGCATCTCATACATATTAGATTTAAATGATTTAATTTTAATTTTCTGATTTCAGATCTAATCACATCAGATGTGATATCTGAAACTTTTTAATATCAGATCAAAAGTAAAATAAAATCAGATCTAAAATAGATCTGAAGAACTATAACCTGGCTCTGATACCAGTTGAAGGAAAAATCTATTTTCCTGGCACAGGATCGTTCAGATCTGATTGGATCTGATGGAATATTTCAATTTTTTTTCTAAAATCCTAATCAGATCTGAGACTTCTTGGATCTGATCATGGAGATCAGATATTAAAAGTTAAAAATAAAATTAAATCAGATTTAATTTTAAGTACCTGATTTGGTAATTTAATTATCCTGCGATGATCCTGTTGATTCCTGAGGTTCTGGAAGGAGCCACGCACGCACCTGGCCTCTATCAGTATCCACTCAGACAGGATCTGAATGTCTTTTCCTCATGAATCTCTCCTCCAAAGATCATTTATATCAGATTTGAAAAGCCTTCAAAATGACTTCTGAGGGCAGCCTATTCGTCTCACGAACATCGTCGCGTAAATGCTGAATCTTATGCCAAAATCCTTGGACCTTCAACTCAGATTTGTGCCTAACTTTTTAGACATGTAGAAGAGAGGGAGAGAGAGGATAGAGGGGGCATGGATATCAAAGGGAAGGCTTCTTTGGGTGTGGAGACAATAAATTACGTTGAGGCAATTTCGTGAGAAGAGTTCTTATACAAGATAGCACCATAAAGAGTCTCTTTTTGACCAAAAATCTTATTAATTCGGCCATTGGGACTCTTGGACCTGATCTCCATGAAAACCCATAAAGAGTTCATAATTAATTTGATCTGGACTTATTCCAGTCGGATGGAAATAAACCCATTCAAGATACATGAATGAGTTGAATCAAATTCGATTCGGTTGCGATGAATCAGAAAGATTATAGAAGGAGAAAGTCAGGCTCAATCGTGTGCTAGCACGATTACCTTGAACATGATTGGATCAAATCCAAATCAATCGAAATAGGTTAGCTTAATTGATGACATTCAGACCCAAACCCTTATTTGTGTGATCCAATTAGGTTCAGTTCCGTATGGTAACGAGACATATCGTGATCTCCATCATCGACATCATCGAAACACCTTTCGATGGACCAGAACTTTTCTGATTCATACAATTAGAATGATTGATCATCAAAATCATTCTAATTGCCCTCAAAATCCATCAGTGATACCTAGCAGTATATGGTGGCAACCCATCACAACTGAAAGTGAACCTCTTGGTGCAGCTACTTGTGTGATTGGGTTCTTCTATCTTGAGCCCCGATAGGATTAGGGTTAAGATGAACTCGTCAAATCCAATATCCGTCATATGAATTAATCATTCGATTCGAGTCCTTTATGAAACCCTTATAGAAACTCTTTCTATCATCTTCACTCTACCATGGCAATGGGCTTATGGACTCGATTCTCATGATCATCATAGGGCTACTCATCTATCGAGGTAGATAGATTCCTTATTGGTGCAATCTAATTCCTACAATGAACGTACTAAGTCAACATACACCTTAGGGTTCCGAATGGCTAGGAGATCGAGTTATAGTGTAGTCAAACTACAACACCCTCAAGATGAATTGCCGATGCACCTCAGATCAAAGAACCAGACACACTACTGCAACATCGAGCCAGTCATCGACGAGAAGGTAGACTTCTTTATGAATGCTCGAGGTGGTCATGCTCAGTGCCCTCGTTCTCTAATGAGTACATGTACTCTCGCTCTAGTGTCTTCATACTGTAGACTCAAGACTCATTTACTCAAAGAAAGTGATCGTACACCAACCTTCCGGATCAATCACCATCCTCGTGATGATCCTACGGTTGGAAGCAGTTTATGAGTTAATTATGAAAATTCATGTCTTAAATTTTCAACTCTTTAAAAATATGAATTATCATTACTATTAACTCAAAGGATGTATCACATACACTTTAAATACATAGTGTAATAGAAAATAATCTTTTTATTAATTTATAGTAAAAATTATAAAATTGTCCTTAGAAGTGTATTACAAGTGTTAGCCAATTTGATTTCTAGGGCACACATCTAATAATATTGGTGCATGCTAGTTCTATTTTGGGCATGGGAATTGAGTTAGTTTTCCTGTGAATTAGACCAAAGTTATGTATTTGATCATTCAAAATACTGGTTGAAGGTTAAACTGTTGACGACATGCCTCTGTCTAGATGTACATGTGGACATAAAATGAATCATGTTCTTAGTTTCATTGTAAAAGATGCTTTTCTGCAGCATACAATGCCTCCACATCAATGGTTCCATAGATTGTTGGTTGTATGAGGATTAGAAAAGAATTGGAAAAAGCCCCTCTTACAATTGTGGAAGAGAGATATGGCACCATCCATAATATCCAACTGAATATAGATGTTTGTTGTAAGAGCCTTACTGTTATTTTCGGTGGGTCCTCGGAGTTGCTTGGTGATTTAAGTTTAAAGTCAGTATAAAGATAAAATATATTGATGGCAAGAATAAAGGCTGCATTCAGGTGCCGGCCTTGTTGGATTTTGTTGATTTAGCGAATGACAAGCATCCATATGACACTTGCAGTTCATCATCTTCTTATTCTCTACTTATTGTCTCGAGGTAGTCAGCTTGCTTGGATGGTTAAATCATGATAAATTTCATAGTTTGAGTGCATTCTGCAGCTGGTTATCAAGATGATGCCGAATATTTACAATTTTCAGTTTGATATGACAGATACAAGTGGTCTTCATGGATGGAAAGAGGCTTGTTGTTGGGGTTATTGTTATGGGTGGCAAGGATCGTTGTCTCTCTTCCCAGTAATATATGTACGTACATACATAAACCTATAATCAGCATTTCAAGAAATTTCCAAACAAATAATTTCAACAAAATCTTTCAATTACTGATTTTACTATGTTCAACTCTATATATTCTTCCATCTATAGAGTATATTGAATGTACAGAAATGGCTATAATGGAGTTTTTGTTATTTGTATTAGCAGTTACTTTGGGAGGAATGTTTTTGTGGTTCTAACAATTTAATAATAAATTTTTATATGTATGTATTATTAGATGTATGTCCTAGAAGCCAGATTGGCTGACACTTGTAATACATTCTAAGGGTATAATTGTAATTTTGACTTATAATTAATAAAATGGGTTATTCTTTTTATCACATTTGTGTTTTAAGTATCTATAATATACCTTTTGAGTTAACAGATATGATTATACATATTCTCAAGAGTTGAGAATTTAAGATATTGATGGAAACAATGCAGGATTTCTAGGTCTATTTTCAAAAATTTTTCAAAAAATCATATAGCGAAATTTTAAAATTAATCTAACTAATTTCTAGAGCTATTGATCATATCAATTTAAACCCTACAAGTAGGATCGAAATGTGATATATATGCATTTAAAATCCAAAAACTAAATTAACATGTAGTAAAACATTTTTACTATTCTGTGTTTAGAACACGATACCTTATGCGGGTTGTCGAACACCGCAACTGAAATGCCGCTGGGGAGGTCCTCTCATCGCGATGCAGCCACACAAGTCGTCTGGCCTCCATGGATCGTCCACACGAGGTCCTGGTCCCAATTGGCTCCTCTTAAGTGCTAGCTCGATGTCGGAAGCTTTGATGGCTAATCTTGATCGAACGGCTTCGATCTACCTCCATAGATTTTTCAGATGCTTCAGATGACTAGCAGAGGTGGGAGAGAGGTAGAGGAGGTTCTACTAAAAATTTCGTGAAGTTTTGATGCTCAGAACTCACAATTATTCCCCAAACCATAGGCCGAAACCCTAGGGCTGCACTCAGAATACCTTGGACCTCTCTGGTTTTCTCTTACAGGAATATTTTTTAAACTTTCTCATGCACAAGGAGGGGGCTCATGGATAGAGGTCTCTCACTATTTGGGATGGCGCACGCCCCAGGGGGTTATTTTAATGTGCGCAAATCAGAGTGGACACCGTGTGGTAGGATAGGATTAGGCTGTTTATTCAAATTCAAACTCAAAACCACTCGATCCTATCCACTAGGTGCATGAGAAAGCAGGGCGTGCACCCCTCTATGCGTGGAGAATGTTTCACGAGAAACATTTTCTCATGGAAATTTAAATGGGTGCAAGAGCAGGGTGATGTGGCGGGTAGACTAGTCAAACTAGTCTTAATTCAAACTTATCCAATTGAGACCAACCCAAACCAATTTGGCTAGGCCTAATTAGACCAGATTAAACCTAACTTATTTAGGCTTAATTAGGCTTAAATAAATTCTGATCAAATTAGAAATTGATCGAGCCCAATCCCTGATCAAATCAGGGAGCAAACCTCCTTAACGATTAGATCATTACATAACCTAATCGGGTCAAACCCAACTAAATCTAATTCAACTGGACTTGATCCAAAGCTCATTACTCAATCAAATTGAGTTAATTAGTAATCAAATCACTAATTAAACCTCTCATAAATATAGAGTTCAAATCGAGTGGGTGTTCGGGCAATAGAGTCCCATCCAAATGAAATTCTTGATCGAAGTCTCAACCAGTGGGATTCTTGATCCTAGTATCCTAAACATGTGGAACTCGTGATCATAGTCTCAGACCGGTAGGACTCTCGATTACGGAGTCCCAGACAAGCAAGACTTAGAGTTCCAAAGCAGTAGGACTCTCGGTCATAGAGTTCCAGTCCAGTGGGACTCTTGACCATAAAGTATTAGTCCAGTGGGACTCTTCATCAGTCATCAGATCAGGTAGGAATCTCTAATATGTGTGACTCTGTAGGTTCGAACCTAAGCCAGTAGCATGGGAACCACTTCTTGTACTAATCGATGTGACCATCTAGCAATGGCATCCGACGTTCGGATAGGTCAAATGGTCGTAATCGCAACATTCACAATCTACTTGAATATGATTATCGTATAATTCATCCCTTTGATCACCGTGTTTAGGATGACTCGGAGTTAAACTGCCAATCCTCAAAAATACATCCATATCTGTCTCAACGTAATTAGTCCTATGACTCCTCACAAGGACTACCCTGGCCAAGGCTTTTCTAAATTGAAATACAATTAAGCACAACTCCTGAAATTGGAGTGGTCAATCCTATCTTGATTCACACACCGACTCCTCAAGTACTTGACTGTGCCTATAAACCTTCTATCACTAAATTAAATTTAAGTAGTCCGGTACCAAAGCACAGTGAGTTGCTTGAAAGTCACCGTGGTGATCTCAGGTCGGAGGGACATTTGTACCCATATTCCATCAATGCAAATCTTGATAGTAGAAAAGCTCCGGAGTTGGTCACATTCTGTGCAGATGTATCCCTACATCTTACCTACATGCCATACCAGTGTCTTCACATTCCTAGGTTAAGAGGACAACCAATTCATATGGCACACAATGACCTACACTTAATAAACATTATCGTCCTTGGTAACAACGTATCGTTTGGTCGCAAACAGGTTTAAGAACTAAACGATAAATCCTTTGTCGATTCTAAATAGTCTTAAGGATTTCACTACAATACAGGAGTTCATTAGATGGAAAGAATTTGTGATGAACAATGCCAAAATAACATTTATTTATTTATAATTCATATATAAATACAAAAATAGCTCAACCATCAATAGGCTGACGATTGGCTTTGGGATACTATTCCTAATAATCTCCCACTTGAATTAAAGCCAATCGATGCAGTATCTAATACCCATTTTCGACTTGAAGTCATCGAACTCTACCGCAACAGCTTTAGTGAATGGGTCGGCCATGTTCTTCTTCCCGTCGATCTTCTGAAGGTCGACGTCATCTTGATCCATGATCTCTCGGACAAGGTGGTAACAATGTAGAATATGCTTCGTCCGCTAATGTACCTTCGGTTCCTTCGTCTGAGCAATGGCTCTAGAACTATCGCAATAGAGCAGAACTGGACCATCAAGGGAGGGTGCTACTCTAAGCTCGGTGATGAACTTCCTCAATCACACCACTTCTTTAGCAGCATCTGATGCAGCTACATACTCCGACTTGCAAACTGAGTCGGTCATAGTATGCTACTTGGAACTCTTCCAGCAGATAACTCCATCGTTAAGGATAAACACATACACTGATACACTTTGCTGTCATCATGATTAGACTGAAAACTGGAGTCTGTAAACCTTATAAGTCTCAAATCTGACTCACCATAAACAAGCCACTAGTCCTTAGTATTTCTCAAATACTTTAGGATAGTTTTAACAACCTTCTAGTGATTTTTCCCTGGATCAGATTGGTATCTACTCACTACCCCTAGTGAGTATGCCACATCTGGTCTCATGCATGTCATGGCGTACATGATAGAACCCACTGTTAAAGCATATGAAATTTTATTCATACACTCTCTTGAGGTGTTGTCAGACAATCTCTCTTCGAGAGAAATTTCATGGCCTATCTAAAGCATATGAAATTTTATTCATACACTCTCTTGAGGTGTTGTCAGACAATCTCTCTTCGAGAGAAATTTCATGGCCTATCTATAGATAGCTTTTCTTGAAATTCTTCATGTTGAACCGCTTCAGCACTGTGTCAATGTATGTGGACTGGGACAACTTGAGCAACCTCTTAGATCTATCTCTATAGATCTTCATCTCTAGGATGTAGGAAGCTTCTCCCAAGTTCTTCATGGAGAACTGAGACGACAGTCAAATTTTTATTTCCTGTAATGCAAGGATATCATTTTCGATTAAGAGAATGTCATCCACATACAATACAAGGAATATAACTACTGGACCATTAGCCCACTTGTATATGCAGAGCTCTTCTCTATTCTTAATAAAGCCATATGTTTTGATCGTTCTATTAAAACGTATGTTCCAACTTCGAAATGCCTGCTTCAGTTCATAAATGGACCTTTAAAGCCAATATATCTTAGACTCATCCATGGATGTGAACCCTTCAGGTTGTATCATATACACCTCTTCATTCAGCTCTCCATTAAGAAAAGCTGTCTTTAAATCCATCTGCCAAATTTCATAGTTTAGATGGGTAGCTATTGCAAGCATTATCTGAATGGACTTGAGCATTGCCACAAGAAAAAACGTCTTGTCATAGTCTATACCATAACGTTGATGATACTCCTTGGCAACCAAACGGGCTTTATAGGTCACCACCTTCCTGACTACGCCTCTTTTTCTTTTCAAGACCCACTTACACCCTATGAGTTTTATCCCTTCGAGTGGATCAACCAATGTCCATACATCGTTGACCTTCATGGATTCCATTTTGGATTTCATGACTTCAAGCCATTTCTTAGAATTAGATCTCTGCATTACATCCATGTAGGTGATCGGATCCTTATCGTTCTTATTGAGTTTAACAGGATCACCATCCCGGACTAAGAAATCATAGTATCTGTCTGGCTGACATGGTACTCTACTAGACCGTCTTAAGGGTGCTGGTTCACTAGGCTCTGGATTTGATCTAATCAAATCCAATTTAGGTTCAACTACTTGTGTCAGCTTTTCTATCTGCCGAACTTTCTCAAGTTCTATCTTAGAGGCATTAGTTTCTTCACCAAGGAACTTCTTTTCTAAAAAGATTATCTTAAAGCTAACAAACATCTTTGTTCATCAGCGAGGTAGAAATAATATCCTTTAGGTATCCAATAAAATTACACTTGTCAGACCTAGGTCCAAGCTTGTTCGTTACTAAATGACATAAGCCGGACACCCCCAAACCTTTAGGTGCGAGAGTACTGGCTTATGTTCTGTCCATATCTCATATGATATTTTGGCTACAGACTTACTCGGAACCTTATTTAGAATATAACAAGCCAACTCGAGCGCATATCCCCAGAAGGAGATCGACAGACCGGCAAATCCCACCATGGATCGAACCATGTCCAACAAGATCCGATTCCTCCTTTCAGACACACCATTATGCTGTGGTGTTTCAAAAGGAGTCCATTAGAAGAGAATCCCATTCTCTTCTAGATATGTCAGAAACTTACTGAAAAAGTACTCACCCTCTCGGTCAGTCGAAGAGTTTTAATACTCTTTCCAATTTGCTTTTTTAGCTCATTATGGAATAGTTTGAACATTTCAAACGACTTCGACTTATGTTTCATCAAGTAGATATACCCATACCTCGATAGGTCGTCCGTAAAAGTTATGAAGTAGAAATATCCACCTTTAGCACTTAAGCTTATGGGCCCACATACATCAGTATGTACTAGACTTAGGAGTTCACTGGCTCGCTCACCCTTTCTAGTAAAAGATGACTTGGTCATTTTCCCAAGAAGATAGGATTGATAGCTCGAAAGTGATTCACAATCACCAACTTCAAGAATTTCCTCTTAAGCTAACCTGTTTATTCTATTCTTATTAATGTGACCTAGTCTACAGTGCCAAAGGTAGACTTTAGACATATCATTTATTCTAGGACGTTCATCAGAGGACTGAATCATATTAACAGGCTATGATACTATATAAATTTCATTATTCAATTGTCCAACAAATATCGTAACACCATTCAAAATGATATTACATTTTTTTTTATTGAAAATTCATAATTATTTTTGGGCAAAAGGCCTATAGAGATAATATTCAACAAAAAGCTTAGACAATAGTGACATTTACGAAGAATAACATTATGAGAATTGATTACAAGGTTCATGATTCCTAAAGTTAGAATTAGAACTTGTCTTCCATCTCCAACGTTTAGGAACCTCTTGCTTTCATCAAATCTCATACTGATCTGCAAACCTTGCATTGAATTACAAATATGATAAGAGCTTTTGGTATCTAATACCCGGGCAGTAGTATCACATATTGAGAAGTTGCAAGGTGTTATCATATAATTATTTTGCCCAGCAAATACTTGCTTCTTCCTTGGCTTGTTCGGATCTAGTGAGACAATGTACTGAGGACAATTCTCTTCCAGTGCCCCAGCTTCTTACAAAAGAAGCACTCCGCCTGATTCTGGTCGGGCTTGGGCTTCTTGGTCTGACCCTATGCAGACGTCCCGACATGCTGTTGCACCTTATTCTTCTTCTTCTTGCTTTTCTTCTCTTTTCTAAAGGATCGACGATCAGAAGAAGACCCTCCCACTATATTTACTGACTCCTAATGGAGTTGGTGATCTTTCTCAAAGTTCTGCAGCAACCCCAATAAATCATGGTAGTTTATTGTAGGCTGTCATTCTAAAATGAGTAAGGGAAGGACTTGGGCAAAGAGTTCAGGATCGCATCCTTCTCAAGCTGCTCGTGCAAGGGAAAGCCTAGCTTACTCAGGCGCTTAATCGTCTCGATCATGTACAATACATGATCGGTGACTGATGGCCTGTCCCTCGTTCGAGCATTGAAAATGGCACTAGTCTTGTGCATTTCAATGTCATCAGGCGTGCCAAAGGGTTCGTTCAACATTTGAAGCATGTCCTATGGTTGGGCATTCTCGAATCTACGACTGAACTCGTTGTTATTGCCACTAGCATAATGCACCGAACGATGGTGCTGTCATTGAGCCACTTCTGCTAAGTGTCTCAGACCGTACCTCCAGCGTTCGGAGCTAGCTCCTCGGATGTCGGATCTGTCAAAATGTACAGAATCCATTCATGCTCTAGAACAATTTTCAACTTTCGATACCAGCTATCGAAGTTGGGTCCCATCGGTTTGTCATTGTCCAACAATGATCGGAGCGACAAGGTAGTGGCCATAGCTGCACGAAAAGGAAAACCATAATCTAATTAATATGAATTATTAAGCCTAAAGATTTGGACTTTAGTCTAAACGTTCTTCCACTATTTTATACGAATTGGTAATCTCTACCTCCAATTTGAGGAATTACCTTAATTATTTAGTGGGTATTAGAATCCATACAGACTACACACAAGCCCAACTTTGGCCGGTCAACCCATGTGCATCTATGGGTAGGTTCATAACCAATTATTTCTCTAAACATCTAGTAATTTTATTTTGCCCTAGAAACTAATTAGTAGGCTTTGGCTTCCGTTGAAAAGGTTTAGTTAGATCCAACTATTAACATAACTATATTTGGTGCATTTAACCAACAAATAATTAGATCCGATTTTGGTCGGCCAACCTGACCACCATTAGAAAGACAGCCAAATCATCATATTATGAATGATAATTTCATTAATCAATAAGCACCAGGCCTTTGGGTCTCCAATGATTATTAAACTAATAAACCCATTATCACTCAACTTAATGGGAGGCTATGATTTAGTTATCACCATAACTTTATCATTTTTAAGGATCTAATAATTTAGAGGATTTGATTAACTCATTTTAAGAAAAAAAGAGAATTAACCAACCAATTTCAATCCTTCCACTGACTTCACCAAGTCAAATAAAAAAGGACCTAATTCAAGCCAGTCTTAGGAGCACCTAAATCAGTCACACTGATTTACCTAATTGACATGGGTGAGCTCAAATCACCAAGTGATCCAATCAAAACCTAATTCACCAGGTTGGCCAAGTGAGATCAGTGGAAGGGATATGTCATTAACTCATCAAAGATCGACTTAGTGTGAGTAGCTCCCAATTAAAAACTACTGGTCTAGACTGTCAAACTTATCTTAGACACCAACCAGTTCATTAGTTTCAATTTGATCAACCTAGTAATTTTGGGTTCGATCGCGTAGCCATGAATCAAATCTATTTGGTTCTTGTTAAAGACATGGACTTGACCAACTATAACTATTGTAATTGAGTTTAAAGAGTTCTTGACCTAATCTAAATCAACATTTGATTAAATTTGATCAAGTACTCTAAATCAGTCCATTCTTTAATCTAACCTTAAGTCTAATCTAATTAATGGACCTAATTCATCTAACCCAATAACCCAAAATTTATGCTCATG
This sequence comes from Cocos nucifera, assembly GCA_006176705.1. Lineage (NCBI taxonomy): Eukaryota > Viridiplantae > Streptophyta > Magnoliopsida > Arecales > Arecaceae > Cocos > Cocos nucifera. The sequence goes on along the minus strand of QRFJ01002616.1, from coordinate 53,734 downwards.
ACTTAGGATCTTTAATTCACAATTTTAGACCCTAATTCATACCTCTTAATTTTTTAATTAAGCTTTGGGCTGATGGGTTGGGGCTCGGCATTTCGAAAATAATTTTCAAAATTTTGAAAGGTTCTTTTACAATCTAGCACTATTCACTAAATGGGTCGACTCATTTCAAAAATAGATCAGCTCATTTCATAAACAGCTACTAGTTGTAGGTTTTAATATAAATCTATGTACAATACATAAAAAAAGATCATGAACTCATTTTAGATATAATCTAAACATGTATTCATGATAAAAATTCAGATCAAAACTATTTCAAAATTTCTTTCGCTGTTTGTCTTCATGAATGAGTTCATGGTGGCACCCCTACCGCCATAAGAGATCCCCATTGAATGGGAGGAGATGGCTTTTAAACCATACTTATCCCTTATGATCGGATGGCTTTGTGGCTCATTCAAGCTCGATTACTAAGCTACTCGAATATATTACATATCTAATATGCAAATATTTAGATTTTTAAAGCATATAAATCACATTAAACAACCTGGCTCTGCTACCACTGATGGAAATAGTGCAGGGATTCTACCTTTACTTTCAAAACTTTTTTAAAAAATCATACAGTCAAAATTTAAAATTAATCTAATTAATTTTAAGAGCTATTGATCAGTTCAATTTAAACCCTATAAGTAGGATCGAAATGTGACATATATGCATTTAAAATATGAAAACTAAATTAACATGCAGTAAAACATTTTTATTGTTCTATGTGCTCAGAACACGATACCTTATGCGAGTTGTCGAACACCGCAACTGAAATGCCGTTGGGGAGGTCCTCTCATTGTGATGCAGCCACACAAGTCGTCTGGCCTCCACGAATCATCCACACGAGGTCCTGGTCCCGATTGGCTCCTCTTAAGTGCTAGGTCGATGCCGGAAGCTTTGATGGTTGATCTTGATCGAATGGCTTTGATCTACCTCCATGGACTCTTCGGATGCTCCAGATGACCTGTAAAGGTGGGAGAGAGGTAAAGGAGGCTCTACTAAAAATTTCGTGAAGTTCTGACGCTCAAAAGTCACAAAATTATTCCCAAACCCTAGGCCGAAACCTTAGGGCTGCACTTAGAATACCCTGCGCCTCTCTGGTTTTCTCTCATGGGAATATTTTTTAAACTTTCTCACGCATAAGGAGTGGGCTCATAGATAGAGGTCTCTCACTATCTGGGATGTGCGCACACCCCAGGGAGTTCTCCTTTTAATGTGCACAAATCAGAGTGGACACCGCATGGTAGGATAGGATTAGGTTGTTGTTAATTCAAATTCAAACATGATTTGAATTCAAACTCAAAACCACCTGATCCTATCCACTAGGGGCATGAGAAAGCAGGGCGTGCACCCCTCTGTGCATGGAGAATGTTTCACAAGAGACATTTTCTCGTTGAAATTTAAATGGGCACAAGAGCAAGGTGATGTGGTGGGTAGACTAGTCAAACTAGTCTTAATTCAAACTTATCCAATTGAGACCAACCCAAACCAATTTGGCTAGGCCTAATTAAACCATATTAAATCCAACTTATTTAGGCTTAATTAGGCTCAATTAAATCCTAGTCAAATCATGAATTGATCAAGCCTAATCTCTGATCAAATCAGAAAACAAACCTCCTCGGTGATTAGGTCATCATATAACCTAATCGGATCAAATCCAATTGAATCCAATTCAATTGGACTTGATCCAAAACTCATTACTCAATCAAATTGAGTTAATTAGTAATCAAATCATTAATTAAACCTCTCATAAATATAGAGTCCAAATCGAATGGGTGTCCGGGCAACAGAGCTCCATCCAAATGAAACTCTTGATCGAAGAGCCTCCAACCAGTGGGACTGTTGATCCTAGTATCCCAAACATGTGGAACTCGTGATCATAGAGTTCCAGACTAGTAGGACTCTCGATCATAAAGTCTCAGACGAGCAGGACTTAGAGTCCTAAAGCAGTAGGACTCTCGATCACAGAGTTCCAGTCTAATGGGACTCTTGACTATAGAGTTCCAGTCCAGTGGGACTCTTTATTAGCCATCAGATCAGGTAGGAACCTTTAATGCATGTGACCTTGTAGATTTTAACCTAAGCCGGTAGCATAGGAACCACTTCCTATACTAATCGATGTGATCATCTAGCAATGGTATCTGATGTTCGGATAGGTCGAATAGTCGCAATCGTAACATTCAGAATCTACTTAAATATGGTTACTGCATAATTCATCCCTTTGACCTATGTTTAGGATAACTTAGAGTTAAAGTGCCAACCCTGAAAAATACGTCCATATCGTATCTCAATGCAATTAGTCCTGTGACTCCTCATAAGAACTATCCTGGCCAAAGCTTTGCTAAATTGAAATATAATTGAACACAACTCCTGAAATCGGAGTGGTCAATCTCATCTTGATTCACACGCCGACTTTTCAACTACTTGACTATGCCCAAAAATCTTCCGTTCAGGTAGTCCAGTACCAAAGCATAGTGAGTTGTTTGGAAGTCACCGTGATGATCTCAGGTCGGAGGGACACTGATACCCATATTTCATTGGAGTAAATCTTGACAATAGAAAAGCTTTGGAGTTGGTCACATTCAGTGCAGATGTACCCCTACATCTCATCTGCATTCCATACCAGTATCTCCACATTTCTTGGTTAAGATGACAACCAATCCATATAGTATACAATGACCTACACTTGATAAACATTATCGTCCTTGGTAACAACGTATCATTTGATCGCGAACAGGTTTAAGGACTAAACGACAAAGCCTCCTTTGTCAAGTTTAAATATTCCTAAGGATTCACCACAACACGGGAGTTCATTAGAAGATGGAAAGAATTTGTGATGAATAATGCTAAAATAATATTTATTTATTTATAATTTATATATAAATATAAAAATAGCTCAATCGTCAATAGGCTGACGATTAGCTTTGGGATACTATTCCCAACAGACGTGTTGTCATAATTAACTTATAAACTGCTCTTGATCGTAGGATCATCACGAGGATGGTGATCGAGCCAAAAGATTGGTGTACAATTGCTTTCTTAAGGTAGATGTGTCTTGAGTCTACGGTGTGGAGACACCGGAGCGAGAGTATAGATGCTTGTTAAGAATAAGGATACTGAGCGTGACCACTTCGAGCAATCTTAAGGAAGTCTACCTTCTCGTCGATGACTTGCTCGATGCTGTAGTTGTATGTCTGGTTCTTTGACATGAGGTGCATCGACAGTTCACCTTGAGGGTGTTATAGTTTGAGTACACCATAACTCGATCTCCTAGCCATTTAGAATCCTGAGGTGTATGTTTGCTATAGCATGTTCATTGTAAGAATTGGATCGCACTAAGAAGGAATTTATGAATCTCGATAAAAGAGTAGTCCTAGGATGATCCTGAGATTGAGTCCTAAAGCCCATGGCCATGACAGCGTGAAATAATAAAAAGGAGTTTCTATTAGGATTTTACATCGGACTTGAATCGAATGATTCAATCATATGACAGGTGTAAGATCTGACGAGTTCACCTTGATCTAGATCTTGTTGGGACTCGTGATAGAAGAATTGAATCACATGATGGCTGCACCGAGAGATTTGTATTTAGTTTTGATGGGTTGCCACCACATACTGCTAGGTGTCACTGGTAGATTTTGGGACCAATTAGAATTATCTCGATGATCGATAATTCTAACTAGGCGAATCAGAAAGAGTTCTGATCTATCGAAAGGTGTTTTGATTATGTCGATGATGGAGATCATGACATGTCCCATTACCATGTAGAATTGAATCTATTGGATCACACAAATAAGGGTTTGAGTCTAGATGTCATTAATTGGACTCATGGAGTTCGATTGATTTAGATTAGATCCAATTAGGTTCAAGAAAATCGTGCTAGCACACGATTGAATTTTTCTCCTATGGATTTCCTGATTGGTCTGGATTTAGTCAAATTGGATTTGGCTCATCTAGGAATCCTGTATGGATTTGTCCTGAACTGACTGGACCTTGTCCTAGTCAGATTAGATGGAAAGGATCAGGACAAGGGGGTGTCAACTCTTGTTGGCACCCCCACCTTTGACTTGGTCATGCACAAGAAAGAAAGGAGAGGGGTCTGCGCCCCCTATTTTTTCTCTTGGGGCGCAAGCCCCTAGATGATTCCTGGAGAGAGAGAGAGAGGGCGCACGCCAGGCGTGCGCCCCTTATGGATAATTATGGGAGGTTGGTTTGTTTTAATTTAAATTATTTTGAATGGGTCAAAGAGTTTAAACTAAAACAAATCTAGGAGAGATAATCCCTGGCGCACAAAACCACTCTTATCTAATGAGAGTGGCGTGTGCCAGAAGTGAATTTTGTGCGAGAAAATGGGCGTGGGAATGGATGAGTCCTATTTCTTAACTTTAAACCAGTCAAAGTTTAGAAACCCTAGGACTTTTAGGTCTCCTATTTTCTCTATAAATAGGAACCCAGGCCAAAGTGTTTGGCCATTCCACTACCCATTGGCGAAGCCCTGCTCCTCTTCTCCATGCCTCTTCTTCCTCTTCTTGTCCCTCTCTCCTACGCCAAGAGTTGGGCTGATTAGTTCTCCGAGCATCGAGGTGCTGTCCGCGCAAGTTCAAGTCGAAGGAGTTTCTGATCGTGTGTCAATCGGACTGCTGCCAGAGACCAAATTGAAGGCGCAATTAGGAGATCCAAATCTGATATTCAGAAATCAGATCCAGAAGGAGCATACCTCTAGATTTGACCCGAGTGGACATTAGTAGAAATCGGGCACGTGCGTGGCTTAAGTCGGATCTCGGGACAGCAATCAGATCACTGCAGCGAGTAAACTGTTTACTCACAAGCAGGTGGTATTTCGATATCCCAATGTGTGTATTTGTTTCAGATTTGAATAATCAGATCTGAGAATATCTTATATCTGATCGGATCAGCTAAAAGTTTTTAAAATTCTGCTGCCTAAACCTGATCCAATCCGACCGATCCTGTAGTTCCTTCATGTATGTGTGTTTGTGTGTGTATTTATTTATTTATTTGGTATTGGTGGTATGGTGATACTGTCCACCTGTAGGAGACCTTATAATGTATGTATGTATGTATGTATTTGGTATTGGTGGTAAGGTGATACTGTCCACCTGTAGGAGACCTTATAATGTATGTATGTATGTATGTATTTGGTATTGGTGGTATGGTGATACTGTCCACCTGTAGGAGCCCTCTTAGAAGGAGCAAAAATTGATAAAAATGTAGGATAGATGGTATTCAGGTTCATATTGTTCTCTTCCCCCTTAGTCTGGTGAGAAAGAAACCTTGAACTTAGAGGTGATGTTTGAGGTGACCAGCTCTATGCACCAAGAAAGGAAATCTACATGGGCTGCTTATCTGTGAACTGTAACTCAATCAATTACTTAGTTTGGTTTGCTAGCCTTGGTGACAATTGCTAAGACTTGGGACCAATGTCTGATGCTCATCATATTGCTGCTATATTTTATATGACCCATGCCTCAGATAACTCATAGTTTATATCTTAAATTGCTATCTTATTTGGATGTATTTGCACAAATTGATTGACATTACATGATAAAGGTACACTTTAGAACATCATTCATATGGTCTTAGTATACTACTAGTAAATTGGTTAGGTAAATGGAAGTATGGAAATATCATGATAATGTTAATCTGTAACCCTTATTTCATTCATGTAAATTATGAAGCATTATGCTGCAAACTTTGTGATCCTACTGATTTCATCATTATAATGTCTTTACCCTATTTAACAGATCGAGGTAATGAAATGATTATTTAGGGAACACCTGACATTTTTATTGTTTTTAACAAAAATGGAACGAAGATAATGTGTTTCACTTGATATCAAGACATTTTGCTTAAAATAAATATGCAGCTCAATAGCAAGGAATGCAGTTGATCCATTTAAAGAAGATCCTTAAATGTCCATAGAAAGAGTCTTAGAAGTTAATGTATGCACCTTATTGCATCCTTAAAAACTTGTCATCCTGTTTCATGGGAACACATACAAATAATCTCTGGATGTGCATCCCGCCCTACCATTCCCTGCTTCCTATTGCCTTCTAACACTGCATCTGATTGTGCACAGCCACCATTTACTGGTTTTATTTATTATCCAATGCTAATAGCCTGCAATTTTGCCACTTATTTCCTTAAACATCTGATTATTCCTTCGTCTAATATTCATTGATTGTTTCTATCAATCTTTGGTATATGTACTATCAACTCGAGTTCCTAAGGATGTTACATCTCAAGACAAAACTACTGGTAGAAATGGTTATACCCACACAAGCAATTCTTTACTCCTTGGGCTTGATATGTTTGATAAAGGGATACTCCTTGACCCACGTTTATATATTATCTTTACTTTTAACAAAGAATGTTATAGTATATCAATTTCTGCTTATGACCATGTACTTTTAGTGGAAGGATCTGTGTAATGTGTATATGCTTAATTATTTTGATCCTTATAATATTAAGTACATGCCAGTCTTTGCCTCTGTGGCATTGCTGATGACTGTGGTCATACTATACAATTTGAAATAAGCAATATCTTCTTATTCTGTTGTCCTTAAAAAGGGTTAAGCATCTGTTCTCTTATGTGCTGAATATTAATTTGCAGCGTTATTATCATATCTATTTAAAAGCCAAAGATGTTACTCCCTACTTCTGTAGAAGGATTTGTCTCCATGGAATGCCATGCGTGAAGCTAGCAGACGATAGTAGTATATCACTTCCAGTATTCTTATTTTGCTTATCTGTTTCTTGCAGGCCTTTCCTTCCGTACAACCAAGGAAAGTCTAAGAGATGCTTTCCAGAATTTTGGTCAGCTTATAGAAGGTGAGAGATACAACCATTACATGTGTGTGTGTGTGTATTGTATGGTAATGCTTTTGGAATATTTAAGTTGCTTCTGTTGCACACCTTAATGGACCATTCATATATGCATCCGAGGAACATACATGGGTCTGTAATAAAAAGAACATTGAAGCTTCTACCTTATGAGTTTTGCAGTTACCCTTGTGATGGATAGAATAGCAAACAGACCAAGAGGCTTTGCCTTTCTTCGTTATGCCACTGAGGAGGAATCCAGAAAGGCCATTGAGGGGATGCACGGGAAGGTAATCCTATAGACCTTTTCTTGGGTAGGATTGTTAGAAGTGTACAAGTGATCTCTGACTGAATTGGCTATTTAACATGTTGGCTTGTTTCTAGTCATTAATAATTAAGTTTAGCTACCTTGTTATCTTTAATTCTCATTATAGTTATACCTATTTTGTGAAACCCCAAAGGATTCCATCTAGACGTAGAAATGTGTCACTTAGATGACAAGCTGCTGCCTTTTTGCTTGGAGGCATGTCATCTGTTTCTCCTATCCAGACAAGTATTCTTGATTTATATATGCTTCTAGATCTAGTTTATATCGGTATACACAATGAAGCATATGGTTGTGTAAAGAATGTAGTGGATCCAAACTTATCAGAATGATCTTGTTATGACGTGGATCTAGACCTAGCAATTTTCAGGGAATATATCAACACAATGCTGAACCATGTGCTGTCTTAAATAGGCCATGTGACCTGAAGAAGTGGTTCTCAGCTAACTGAGACCCACTAATTTATCCTACTTGCCTAGTCTAGCAATAAAACTGGTAGCAGCAACATAATGACATGAACCCTCTCATTTTCTCATGGAGTCATGGAAGACTTTCCTTTTCTCAGTGATCATCTACATGGTAATGACTTCATTTTTCTCATTGTCCTATGTTATGCATGCAACTCTAGATATGTCAGATGACTATCTTAGTGTCTTATGACTGGAAAATCTCATTTCCTTGCTTCAACCACTGGAAACATATCTGCCAGCCTTAGAAGGGACTCCAGGATATTGCCTAATCTGCACTTCTACTTGCTCTAATTGGAGCTTGTAGAGTGACACATGTAGTGAATGCATTGCATAGAGTGGGTGAATTGTGCTAGTGACTATCCCTTCCTAAGTTGTTTGAGATCCCAGGTAGGTGTTGTGAAACTAGAAAATCACGATTATCTTATTCATTTTTTTTAAGAAAAAAACTAAGGGATCTAACTTACCTTAATATTAATGTTTATGACCATGGACTTAAAGGAAAAACTACAAGAATTGGAGTAAACTCTATCTGGTGTCACCTATGCCTGTTCATCAGGCTATCTTTAATTGCATCAACTGTAATGTGATCCAATGTTGGTAATGTGTAACAAACGTACACTGTCCTAAGGGCTTTGGAGATGAAGGAGCTACAAAGGTCCATGTGAACAAATTTCCACCCTTCTTACCTACTGACAATAGGATCATGTTATAGTTTTGCAAGATTGGGCTCAGTTTCAAGTCATCAGCTTGTGAATATTTTTGGGCCACTTCATCCTGTTCTGTAATGAAGGGAACGTGGATTTCAGGATCAAAGCATTCAACATGAGTGCATCTGAGAAAATGTACACTCCTATTGGTAGGGAGGATACTCTTCCTAGCATGCAAGTCAATAGTTATGAGGTAAGCATAATAATTGTGTAAGTCTTTAAAAGTAGGTTAGATAATAGGATTGGAAATAGGAGCTTTTAGGAAAATTTCTGGTAGTTAAAAAAGGTCATGTAAAATTTTGTACTTTAGAGAAGTAGTTGGTTTTGGATGAGAAGCTGATTTGTTAGCAGGAAAAGGTTTAGCGATCAAAACAACTAATTCTTGATCATATGTGGGATCTCCATGTTCTACTCTCTTAACAAGAAGACAAGCTTTCCATCATAATGGTACACCAATTAGCAAAAGTGGAGTTGGAAGACAAACAAGTATTTTGGTTAGAAATTAAGATAGAGTGAAAGGATGAAGCAAGATGTCTCAAGATGGAGTTGAAGAGACAAAAAATGAGAGAATGAGCAAATATGTAGTATTGATTGGTGTATATGAGATATTAATAAAAGACCGTTTTACAGTCTATGGCTTTAGCACTTGTGATGCAGGATAAACCTAGGAAACCTTACTACATAATGCCATGTGCAAGCAGTGAAAGTTTAAGCTTTAATTGATTCAAAACCTAAACCTAATATGATGGCAGATTAATAATCTGAATTTTAAAATCAGAAACTAAAATATTCAGAAAATGAATTATAAACTACCCTTAGTACCCTAGATGCAAAAATGATTCATGTAATTAATAGAAGATGAATCATTTGCTGAAAGGGCTGGTTGACAGCTTACATGCAAATTGAAGCTGAAAAATTCTGCTAGCAGAGTATCGGAGTTTACCTAAGGAAATTTGAAGTTTTGTGGTGATGGTTCTTCATTTGCATGATGTAATTTGGCTGCAATCCATTTCAGTACTATCTATCCTGTTTCTTGTTGGTGGATCATGTGAAACTCCAGGAGATTAAAGAGGCAATGGAAAGATGGACCAGGTTTTGTTTCTGGGGCTAAATTTCTGGAATTTTAACAGCTGAAAAGGAAATTGCCGAGGTCCCAGATCAAAGGGAAAAGTGGTGGTTCAGTAGATTAGAAAACCAGACTGGCCCTACTGTTTACAGTCAGATTGGTTCTCTATCAGGACTAGATTAAAGAACAAAACTGCTGCTATGTTCAGATAGCAGTGAAGGTTAAGGTGTGGTTTGTGGTTGTAGGGTGATCAAAGGAAATAGAGAAAGGGAGCAAGGAAACAGCAATAGAAGAATGAATATAAAATAGATGAGAATGACTACCTATTTAACTCATACTAGTTGATTGGCACATGCCTTGGGCCTCATACTAACATAAACACACCACACCAATTTTGCCTGGGCAACAGACAAATGTCTAGCGTCCAAGTGTTTTGAAGTAACTGGTAGCTTAAACGATGGGATTGGACATGCATACTGACATACCAGGCTGGACAATGTTTGAGCTATAGACAATTAGAAAATTTTCAGCTGGACCTTAGGCCTATTACCTCCATTTTTCAATCATGTGACTGGGTGACGGGCTGCACCTTGGAGAAAGGGTATGGCTCACCTTTATTTTGGTTTTTTCATTTGAGCAGGATGGTCTTTCCTCTATAAACAAATTGCCCTCTCTCCCCCCCTCTCTCTCTCATTCCCAATCCTCCATGAAATCCTAGCTTATTGAGAGGAGAAATTATTAGCCATTTGCTGGATGATTTGCATCTCTCTTATCCCAAGAAGGCAGTGATCTCAAGAAGCCTTGAAGGCAGTGAAGAAATAGGTAAATAGAGCCCTAGCCCTAGCTCTCACCTCTCTCTCTCTCTCTCTCTCTCTCTCTCTCTCTCTTACACACACACACACTCGCTCACTTTCACCTCCTCTCTCTCTCTCTCTCTCTCTCTTACACACACACACTCTTCTGTGCTCTCTCATTTTCGTTGTTTTCCTTCTTAGGCTAAAGCAAAACTAAGTCGTTTCATGTCATGCCATGACAAATCCATTTTTTCATTGTGTGAAATAACATTGCACTAGATGCAGGATAGGAGAAGGGCAATTTGCTTTTCTTTTAGAAAAAAACATATCACACAATAATGTACTAGAAAACCTTAAAAGGGCATCTTAAAGAGATACAATACTGTAGCATTATCTTTCATGCTACCATGTCATGAACGGTAACTGGCACCTTTGTTATTCCTAAATTTCTCTCTCTTTTGCTTCTCCAAATGTACCTGTGACTACTAAATAACTTAAGTTTGACTCTTTCCACACTAGACCTAAAGAAAATATGGACTAAAAAGTACTAAAACAGAAAATAATACAAAAAGAAAATGAAATGACAAAAACTTGATCATCTAGACTCCACAAGCTCTAATGGTCCCAATGGTGAACTTGAAGCTTGTCATGATGTGATGTTGTCTTTGTTGATGAAAAGATCAAAGTTCCCTTAAGTGTAAAGTTTAAGCACAAAATCCATCTTGATCCCCAACAACTTGTTAAACTATGATGAATTTATTTTCTATTGTAACTTCATGTATTATTCTCAATCAGCCAATCTTCATTTAGACAACATCGGCATGAAGCTGCAGCTGATGTTTTCCATGCTCAACAAGCTAAACATGCCTTAACAATTCAACTTCAGAACTTGTCAATGATGTCCTTGACATTATCAAGCAATGATGCCATCACAATTTCATGCCAGCAGTTGACAGTTGAGGCAAAAATTGTAGGCTATAGATGTATTCATATCTATCAGAGCAAAGCAAACATCACCTGTTGTTTAAAGAAACAAAATGCTAAATTTATATATGCACATCACCACTGCCAACAATTTCTTGATGATCCCCAAATTCTACCAAAATGTTTCAGATCAAGGATTGTCTTTCGAGAGATGCTAACTCTTGAATGAAATCACGTAGTTGAAAAAACTGAGGTTGAGACTTGAAATCTGTGATAGATCCCTTCTTCCGTTAGAAATCTTTGTTAGCGGTGCTTCAAAAAGAAAACTCACGACTAATCCCTTCTTTTGCGGCTCATATCTCTCTATATCACAAGCTCATGCCCAACCAAATATTCTGCAGATGGTCTACCTGGCCTGATCTCATGAATAAAATTTGACCCAGGCCTGCCCTGCCTTCTTACCTCATTTCCATAAAATTTAGTTCTTCAAATACAGTTTAAGTTCACAGATGAGAGAGAAAAACATATAAAAAAATAATCTTTGAAGAAAGACATTAGACGAGTTGGTCATATCTGAATTTCATGATGGCCCAACCTAAGCTAGGGTCATTATGGGCCTAGTATTTCTTTATCTGGGTTTGGCTTGGTTGGTGCTAACCTGACTGAACCCGCCCAAGTTACAGCTTTCCCAAAGACAGTCAACATTTACCTTTACTCCAGCCCATCGATTTTTACTCTGGTCTCTAGCAAGTAACTGCATCTTCAATATTATTGTTACATGGTCCAGTCTCCAATTAATAAATGTATATCTGGAACTATGGTTATATTTACACTCCTCTCCAGTAAATAACTACTTCTCCTATACTTTGGTTCCATGCTTTAGTCCCTAGCAGGTAACTGCACCCTTATCTTTTTAGAAGAAGAGGATGATAATGGCCAATGATGCAAAAATGGAATTTTTGAGTATATATTTGAAGATCATCTGATGCCAAAGTTGATTGGAGAGATAGGAGGCAGCACAAGTGCATACTCAAGGATTAGTTAGCTCACCACGCCAAGGAATCCACCTTAGATACAAAGCAAGAAAATAGAACTCCCTTTTGGCAGACAGGAGACTCAATTTTCATTCAATAATATGGACTTGATCCCCTTGACATGACCTAACCAATAAATTTATACTATATCTTGGAACAGCCCTCCAAGAATAGGTAGAGACTCTAAAAGACTAGTTCAATTACAAGGTTGGCAACACTAGTCGAGGGAGTCAATAGAAATACCAAAAGATATTTGACTCAGACTTTAATTGCACTTAAATTACGATTTCTCAAAAGGTAGCAAAGATAGAGGTGTTCTCAGGTTGACCAGTCAGCTTCTGACCCCTTGGTAGTAAAACAGCCATAACTTTCTCTACCAGACACCAATTCATGACCATTTGAAGCATTGGAAATTAGACTTAAAGATTCTGAATTAATACAGTTTTACTTTTGAGTCCGAGTCTGTACCTCATGCCAGGCTTCTTCCACTTGTGCCATGAATTCTGACTAATATTGAGTCAGGCTTGGAATTTTGTCTTGAGACAATGTGGTGTCAAGCTCCCCCACTTGAAAAGGACGACTCCTTGAGCCTAAGTCACTACTTTCCTCATGATAGGGAGAGAGACCAGAAATGTTAGAAGATTTGCTGAATGGTACTGGAATTCATACCAGTTGGCAACCAGCATAGTATGGTACAGGTCCGACATAGGAAGGGCTAGGCTTAATTTTTTTTCTTTGCCAATTTCGAACTGAAATCAGTAAAAAAGAGCTAGGGCTTTTTTCTTCTGCATGTTTCGAATTGAAATCAGCAAAAAAATATTAGGGTTCCCTTGTTTTGTTCCCCTATCAATGAGCTGAGAGGGCTTTCGAGTCCTCTCCCTCACTTCCTCTTCCCCTCTCCCTCTCCCTCTCCCTCCCTTCCTCTACCGCCTCTCTCTCTCCCTCCTTCCTCTACCCCCTTTCTCTCTCCCCCCTTCCTTCCCTCTCTCTCTCTCTCTCTCTCTCCCTTCAAATGCCATATCGCATTTATGTTTCGAATTGATGTCTCGAACCATGCCAGTACACCCCGAACTGGCCGGTCTGGCACCGTTTAGCAAACCTTGGTTGAAAGTGGTAGATGGTCCATAATCTTTATGGAGCTCCATCTTGTATGCATTTTCACCAATCCTTTTGAGTATTTTGAAAGGACCATCAGCTCTAGGCATAAGCTTAGAATATTTCCTAAGTGGAAAACACTCTTTGGAAAGATGAACCCACACCAAATCACCTTCTTTCCACTTAGCATACTTCTTGTGCTTGTTGGCTTGTTTCCGGTACTTCTCATTTTGCTTGGCAATATGTTCTTGAACCTCCACATGCATCTTCTTTATTTGCTTAGCTCTCTTATCGGCATCACTACTGAACTGATAAGTTATAGGAAGCGGAGCCAAATCTAATAGGCTAATAGGATTATGCCCATCAACAACTTCAAAAGGACTTTTACTGGTAGTTTGGCTGATAGACCATTTCAAGCAAATTCAACTTGAGCAAGGTTAAGGTCCCATTGATGAATATCCTTGTCTGCAATTCTTCTCAAAAGATTTCCCCAAGTTCTATTAATAACTTTAGTTTGACCATCAGTTTGTGTATGATAAGTAGAACTAAAATTGAAGCTTAGTTCCAAGCTTCCTCCAAAGAGTACATTGGAAAATGATTCATGAACTTCGTATCACAATCTGCATTCTGAAGTATACTTTTGGAATGAAGTCTAACAATCCCCCTAAAATATAAATCATGAGAAGCATCCAAAGTTTTGTTTCATGGAAATATGGAATAAAATGGGCTATTTTAGAGAACCTATCAATGTCCACCGTAATCGTGTCTTTACCCCTTTGAGTATGAAATAGACTCATCACAAAGTCAGTACTTACATGTTCTCAAGGTGCTTTAGCAAGAGGAATTGGCATATAGAAACCAGTATTTTGTCCATGACTTTTAGCAGTGGCGCAGAATCTGCATTGCTCCAAAAATTGCTTGACACCTCTCCCCATTTTAAGCCAAAAGAAATTTCCATGCACAAGAGCAAGTGTCTTGGCTCACCTGAAGTAGCCTTCCAGTCCACCTCCATGAGCTTCGCTTATAACACTTAAGGAGAACATAGGAAAGCAAAGGCAGGTATCTCTGAAAAGATAGCCATCTTGCAAGAAGAAGTGATTAAATGGATCCTTAGACTGTTCCTCCCAAATCTTGCCAAAGTAAGGATCATCCTTGTAAAGTTCCCTCAAAACTTAAGCCAATGACCTTACATTATGGAGAGCAAGAAATGTCTACAACTTGAGGAATCAGCAACTTTGTTTGGAACACCAGATTTATGCTTGTTAAGAGAAGCATAGGATTGATGAAGCTCAATCCACTTGGCATGGTGACTAATATGCTCATGCAGTTTATTAATATACTTCAATGCTTCATGATCCAAATAGAGAATAAATTCCTTAGGCAAAAGGTAGTGATTCCTATGATCCAAAGCCCGCATGATAGCATAGAATTCTTTATCATAAGAGGAGTATTTCTTGCTAGAATCATTTATTTGGACAAAGTATGCTATGGGCTTACCTTCTTGGCTAAGAAAAGTTAGTAAGCAATATTTACAAGAAATTAAAAATTTATTTATAATTTTATTTATAAAAAAATAAAAAAAAATCAAAAAAATTAATACTCATGCCATTCCCGACAACGGTGCCAAAAACTTGATAAGATCGTGGTATCGTCATTAAATACCATAATTATCAATTTAATTCTAATTTCTTAAAAATAATTAAAATACGTAGATAGCAGTGAATCGAGTCGAATCCATAGAGAAGGTAGTGTTTCAGTTTTGAAATCTTTGATTTTGTAGAAAGAAAAAGTAAAGATTTGGAAAAAAAAATGAAGTTGGAAAATAAAATTATAAATAAAGAGTGAAAATTAAATGGTGCAGAAAATTAAACTTGGTACTAAGATCTACTAGTTAGATCTTAGCATCTACTTGCAATAAAATTAAATTTGCAATAAAAATAAAGAGCAGAAATTAAATTATAATTAAAAATAAAGAGCTGAAATTTAAAGTGCATAAAAGAAATTTTGCATTAAAATTAATATTCAAAAATTAAATACATGTAATTAAAAAGACATGAAAAGAAAATAAAACTAAAAGCAGGTTGATCTTGATCTTGGATCGGCGTTGGCGTTGAGATGGTATAGAAGTCCAGCTCTTCCTCTTGGTACCGTCTGTCTCGAAGCAATTTTGAATCCCAAGTATGGCTTTATCCTATACCATCACCTTCCCTTGATTGAAGACAGTGAATTCACGAGACTTGGGGTCCTTTTTATAAAGTGTTGGAGGGCTGGAACCTTTGCTTCTTGGCAATGTGGGACTAAGGAGTCTTGATCGGTAAATATAGAGAAATCCCAAGAAAAATCAGATTAAAACGGTGTTGGATGCATCCCGTGGGTTTTGGGTGAAGTCTAGCCGTTAAATCTAGATCGAACGATCCCAAAATCATCAAAAACCATCATGTATCAGCCCAGATCAAGTCAGAATAAGCATGGGCCGTCCGATCGTGTTTGATGGAGTGTTTTCGATCGTTGGATCAATGCCTGGGTGCCTGAATCGCTGTCGGGATGAATGTCAACCATTGGATCAAGTTCTGGAGTGCACACAGTTGTCAGATGGCACACAAGAGGCTGAATATCTTCGAATCAAAATAGGAAACACCCTGCACTGTTGGATCTAAACCGGGAGAGAGCATTGCCACACGATCGCACCTTACTGTTCCTATGGACCGGCTGGACCGAGCAGACTGCAGACCTAGATGAATCAGAACGAGCCATGCTAGTTGAAATTACAAAACTACCTCGTGCGCTGTGATTTTTGGTGATGAGCCTGTAAAGGGTCTACGATGGACCAAACACTGTAGCGGTCCACTGTGGACCGCATGGTTTGTTACGTAAGCTTGATGTTAGGCTGGGAGAGAGCGGGCTGGGCTTTGCACTGGGCTGTTGGGCTGTTTTCGGGCACGGGCCAGGTTGGCTGGGTCGCGAGCTCTAGGCTAGCGGTCGGACCGGACTAGCTGGGCGAACCAGGCCGCGCTCGATCGATCCGGGCTGGGTTCAATTGAACCGGCCGGTTCTTTTATTTATTTATATATATATTTTTCTTTAAAACTTCATATCAGAGTCATTTTAAACCGGAATTGCTCCAAACTTGTTTTATTTGAACTAGAAAAATGAGCTCTTTCTATTTGTGACATATTTTTTTTGAAATAGATAAATAAAAATATTTAATTTATAAAAATAAAGATAAATTAATTCATAAATTAATATTTTTATCGGTGTTTTTATGGTACTTATCAGCATGTACAAAACAAACAACCAAAGATTTTAGGTGGAAGAGGAAAAGGTTTCATAGATGGATATAAACAACAAAAAGGACTTTTGCTAGATAGAACTGAGGATGGAACCTGTTGATTAAATGGCATGCCGTTAGAACAGCATCTCCCCAATATTGCTTTGGAACAGACATATGTGACATTATCGTTCGAGCAACGCCCAGTAGATGTCTGTTCTTTCTTTCAGCAACACTATTCTGCGGAGATGTGTGAGCACATGAAGACTGATGGATAATGCCTCAAGAGCTACAAAAAGGCATCAATAGAGTAGATCGGACATATTCCATAGCATTGTCTGTATGCAAAACTTTAATAGAGGTTGAGAATTGATTTTGCTCTTCATTGTAGAATTTTTGAAATATATCACAGATTTTGGAACGATTTTTCAATAAGAAAAGCCAAGTCATTCTTGAATAATCATCAATGAATGTGACAAACTAACGAAAGCCCAAAAGGGCTGTGGTAGGACTAGGACCCCAAACATCAGAGTGTACTAAATCAAAAGGAGCTAGTCTCCTATTATTTTTACAAATTGGAAAAGAGACACGATGGTGTTTGCCTAACTTGCAAGCCTCACAATCAAAATGACTCAAGGTAGAAGGAATAGAAACAAAAGGAAATAACTTGGCTGGTGCAGGATGCCCAAGCCGACAATGCCATAAAAAAAGGAGAATTTGCCATCAAAGCCGTCGGTGCTGCAACTGGAGGTGCATGAAGATAGTATAGACCATTAGATTCAAGCCCTCCACCAATCGTCTTCCTTGTCTAGAGATCCTAAAACATGCAGTGGGAAGGAAAGAAGGTAACTAAATAGTTATGTTCACGAGTTAGACTGCTGATTGAAAGAAGACTAATGGGAAATTGAGGAATGAAGAAAACATTAGTTAATGTAAGAGATGATGAGGGTTTGACTGTACCCTTGCCAAAAACTTTAGAGGACGATCCATCAGCAAGAGAAACAAGAGCTAGAGATGATGACAGGTGAAGAGAAGAAAAAAGAGAACGTATACCTATCATATGGTGAGATGCACTAGAATCAAGGGATGACTTTGGATGACAGCAGAAGCACTACCTGATGCAGTGGAAACAACATGAAGAAATGATGCTGTACGCCTAAGAAGCTGCTCATATTCATCCTTTAAGAGAGTCAGAGATCCATCCTCAGATTCACCAGTTGCAGTCGAGTGTGCCACTTTGGCCTCAGGGCTAGAACTAAAAGACGCCTATCTTGGCTTGGGGGCGTTTGGTCGACCAAACTTTTGCCAGCATCGATCAGATGGATGATTTTGTCGACCACAATGGATACAAGGAGGCCATAAATTCTGCCTGCCCCACCCACGTTCGCCACCTCCATGTCCTCGACCACGGCTAGCAAGGTGTGCTGAATGTTCTCTCCCATTAGCAGTGGATAAGTCATTGCTCAAGGAAGAAGGGTTGACACAAAGCACACAGGACAGCACTAGCCAAGGAAGGAATAATAGGATCAGAAAGAATATGGGATCGGACATGGCTGAGTGAATCATCCAAACCTAAGAGAAACTTAGCAACAAAAAATTTTTCTCGTTGGGCCTTTGCAACTGAGATATCCACAGAGAGAGGATGATACACTTGAAGCTCATCCAGATCAGCAAAGTATTCATAGATAGATCTGCCATCCTGCTTCGAAGCAAAGATTTCCTCATAGAGTGCGTAGATATGCGAGACATTCTTGTCATCATAATACATCTGATGTAGGGCTTCCCACATCTCCTTTGCTATTCCAAGAAAAACAACATTGGAGCTAACATAAGATTCCATACTATTGAGAAGCATGGTCATAACAAGATAATTATTTGATTGCTATTCAGTAAATCCTTTATCTTCAGAGCTAGGAGGATTTGTATCCAGATGATGAAGTTTCCATTGTGAACCGACAAGCGAAAGGCATGTGACCACTGGAGATAGTTGGACCCTATCAACTTAATGGTTGTTCCAAGAGTGGTGGTCGATGGCTTCATATCAGCAAAGGAGGAGGCCATTGCAACAGAACAAGAGAAATAGATGAATGACAGTGGAGACTTCTTTATGTGCCGATCATATCCGATGAAGAAGTCCGATCGAGGAAGACAATCTAGAAGAAATCAGACACTAATAAGGACCACCACGGGCGACAACGAGAACAGGGGAAGGCTGATCAAAAAATTGCCGGATGCCGGAGATAGTGGTCGGAGGCTAAGGGCTGCACATGGCCGGAGATGCACACGGAAGAGGAGATACACATGGCTGGCGAAAGAACAGGATGTGGCTGTTGTTGCCGGGAGCGATGGCCGCACGATCTCTCATTGGAAGGTTGAGGAGAGACAGCTGCACAGCCTCTCGCATGAGATTGGAAGGCGTTCGTGAGCTGCAAGCCTTCCACAAGAAAAGAAGGCATCGGAAGGCGTCCGCAAATCGTCTGCAAGGGAAGATGCGTCCTAGCCATGAGCCATCCGCGAGGGAAGAGCCGCGAACTTTTTACATTGCGAGTCGTCCGCAAGGGAAGAGAAGTCCGTGAGGGAAGAGCTATGAGCTGTCTATGTCGAGAGTCGTCCACGAGGGAAGAGACGTCCACGAGGGAAGAGGAAGAGAGAGAAGAAAAGAGAGAAGAAAAAGAGGGGAAGGGGTGGGAAGCGGCGTGGGCGAGAATCTTAATCAGGATCTTCCTCTGATACCATGATGAAAAGAAAAGGGAAAAATTGAATCTTATTCATGGGTAATGTACCCATATTTATAGTGAGTATGCCTGGTCTCTTGCTCCTTCGGTACAACTTAAGTGATAATTCTTAACAAAAAAGTAAAGAGTTTAGAACAAGAACATCTGAAATTCTGAACAAGTTATAAATTCTGAAATTCTGAGCAAGTTATTTAAGTTACCTGGAGCCTTTGTTGTCCTTGATCTAATAGCCAATCGAATCCCAGGCAGGCACTCTACCTTTTTGTACACATATAACTTAGATATGATATGATCTTGCACTTCTTGACTTGGAATCAATTTTGTTATGCATGCACATAGCCCAGCAGTCACTTTCTCATCAAATTCTGTATGTGGGTTATTATAGAAAAACTCAGGATTCAAGTATTAACCAGCTGCATGAAGAGGCTGATGAAGTTGGCATTCCCATCTTTTGTCAATAATCTTGAAGACTTCCTTGTACTTCTCTTCATTTCCATTGAATGCTTTCATAATGGCTTCTTTAGATCTATCCATGGCTTCATGGATATATCCCATGGCTGGCTTTTTTTCATTATCAACTAATTGTAAAACTCGTACAAGAGGCCCCATAACTTTGTAGACCACACCATTCCAAAAAGCAGGGAAGAACAGTTTTTGAAATCTGTTTACCCTTCTGATCTTTTGCCCATTTGCTAGACACCTATCCTTGAGAAGTAAACATTGTTCTCAAGTTAACCTTTTGCTTGTGAATGCTTTGCAAAGTAAGATATGATGTGCAAAATCTGGTTTTTCCAGCCCTAAGTCCCTCCTATTTGTGAACTCCCTCATTATGTTTAGAACACCAATGTGGTTGTAAATAAAACCGGTAAGTGCAACTCCTCTATCAATAGTTTGTTTAACTTGTGGAATCTCCCCAATATCTTCCAACATTAGATCTATGCAATGTGCTACACATGGTGTCCAATAAATATGTGGCCTCTTTACTTGTAAAAGCTTTCCTATTTCAAACAAATGCAAAAACAATATGCAATGCAAAATTAGAAATCAGAATTAGAAAGTCTTTTATACATCACAATATACAACGAGAAATTTAGAACATTGGCATTAAAAATCAGGATTAGAAAGTCATACCAGCCATGATGAAATTTGATGCATTATCGGTAATTACTTGGACAAAATTCGCCTCTCCAGCATGTTCCACGAAAGAGTCTAACAACTCAAACATCTTCTCTCCAGTTTTCACATATGATGAAGCATCAATTGATTTTACGAACATTGTTCCAGCAGGGCAGTTCACCAGAAAATTCATTGAACTTCGACCCCTCTGATCAGTCCATCCATCTGACATCATAGAACGTCCATGTTTTACCCAAGCTTCCTTATGACTCTAGAACAAATCATTTGTGTATGCTAATTCTTTCTTAAGCGGTGAAACTCTTAACTCATGGTAGCTTGGGGGGTTTAAATTAGGACCATACTGCCCAATTGCTTCAACTGCACATTTAAATGCATCTAAATTTGCAACATTGAATGGTATTCCGGCTTGGTAGAACAGATGGGTAATATATTGACAAGCTTCTTCTCTTTTCTTGTCACATGCATCTTGAATGTTTGTTTGCATCAGTTTTCTTTGCTTCCAAAGTTGAACCACTCTCTTTGGCTTTTCATACACAGAAGAATCCTTAGGATGATTAAGTTTGAATGTTGGTTTTGATTATGGTAGTCATGCCTTGGGGTTTGATCAGCTTTTATTTTTCTTTCTTTTTTTGCATTCTTATTTCCATTTGCTTAAAACATTACATGTAAATAAGGAAGTCCCTCTATTTGAATTCAAAAAGACTACTTAAAATTTCTAATTCTTCAAGAATATAAAGTTGATTTTCTAAGTTTAGCTCAAAATCTCAAATTTTAGCTCTAAGTCAAAATTTGTTCTCAAACATAAAGTTTCATAAATTCTATCATACCTACACATGACTAGAGCCATAAGTCCCGTTTGAAAACTCTTAGACACTGGTGCTTAAGATATCATCCATTATGGCACTAAACATCACTTGGTACCTCAGCAGGGTGATTTAATTCCAGGGGTTATATACCAATATATCTATATACATATTTTTAGTTTTGGGTTGGGTTATTACAGGAGAGAGTTTGGATCATAACCTAATAATCTAATGGAATTAATATTTGTCATATGTGACATACATGCGAACAAATTTAATGTGTTTTATTATTGTATCCCTGCGATGTTTGTATCATGTATTCTAGGATTTGCCATCTCAACATAATGATTTAGTGTCATGTCTACATCATGTGTTCAATTTGATGCTTCACTGAATCATGGGTACCCAGAAGGCCCAGTTTTTGAAGATCATAGCAATCAACTCCTCACTGAATTACAGTGTGTTCAAATTTCAAAATATTGGAATTGGGTGCATGATTAAAGGCTTCCCTTCTTCCACCATTCCTCTTCCACTTTTTGGTTAGGGACTCCGTTAGGGGTGGGAAATATTTGAGGATAGAGTGGTAACTGGGTATCCAAAGATGTCTTGAAGTAGATGCTTTTTATCTGTGGATTCTAAATACCACATATTTCCTCATCCATTATGCACTTTGTAAGTTAATTAGCACTGCATGGTTATTTTTGATGGAGGACTGTTTATTAATAAGAAATCTAGGGGCACTTTTATTAGGCAAAAATATAGAAATTAGAGAATTTTATTTTTATGGACTCTAGAACTAGAATTTTGTGGACTCTAGAAATATAATTTTATGTGGGCTCTAATATTTTATTTGTTTGCATACTTTTATTAGGGTTTTTGGTCATCTATATAAATCCATTGCTATATTATTTGAGAATACGATTTGTATTATTGAGATTTGACAATACAGAATATTGAACTATCTCCTCCCTCTGCCTTCCTTTCCTTCTTTTTTCTCTTCTTCCCTTTTCTTCTTCTATCTTTGTTCTGTGTCAATTTTAAGGAGTTGCATTTCAACATTATTGAAGGTTGTGGATTAAATACCTTTAAAATAGTAACAAAATATTTATTTAGAAGAGAAAAATTAACTATGATCGACAACTCTCTTTTACATTATAGTGTTTACTTATATTTCTACTTGAATGGCCATGTAGTGTAATAATAACATAATAATAATAATTAAAATGAGATGATTTTGCTTCATTTTGTCCATTTCTTAGATTCATTTATGTGCATTTCTATACTTACTACAGTTTAACTGAAATCATATGAAAAAGAAAAGAAAAATCCTCCCATTCACGCGCTAACACAACGTTCTTCTTTATTCTTAGTTCTTGGATGGCAGGGTCATCTTTGTTGAATTTGCAAAACGAAGGTCAGAACTGGGCCAGGGCTCCAAACCAAGACATCCACAGTAATCTGTGCAATTCATGGCTTTTTGCAAGCATGTATCTTCAGTAGTAGCGCATCTACCCATCTTTGTTTCTCCTGTTTATTTAACTGTAGGCTTTTGCCCATCATGATGTTCTACTCATTCCGAAATTGGACTGCAAGATCTTTTCGGCCTATTAATTCTTCATTGATGTATGGTTACAAGATCTCATATACATCTGTTGAATGATAAATAAAATGGATTCCATTGTAGGCATTTTGCCATGGACACTGAAATGTTCAGATATATCCTGTTATTAGTTGACTACGAGGCTGAGTTTTAGACGTAATTTTTTCTGTTGCATCTCCAGTTCCTGCTGCAGTCTTTGCCGGTTTGAATGGCAAGCAACAGTGTGGTTGATATGTGTAACCATACAGAAGGGGGCCTTAGAGGTGTTGGATGCGTTTGTGTCAGTCCAAGCAGCAACGTGATTCTCTTGTACAGCATGCTTTTGGTCACGTGGGTCGGTGGATGCCCCTTTATGTGTTGCAGTTTTTGCACCGGGTTGTAACTCTCTGTCTTAATGGTTACTTGTTCTTGTGGAGATGCTTTACAACATCGAAAATATTTTCCTTTTTCCATGATAGGCTTGTACAATCCATCTACCAGCCAAAATTAGGCAAGCAGCTGATGACTCCCATAAAAACCATCCTGTTCAATTGTTAGAGTTCTGTAAGCAATAAAAATACCCAGTCTGCCTGAGTCCTTTACCATGCTAATACTAATTTAAAAATTATTTACATAATTGATGCAGGTTTTAATTTATTTATCAAAGTATTGCAAAAGAGAAAAACATTATTTGGAATAGCGATTTTTCAGGCATAAACATTATTTTGAATGACGTTTTTTTTAGGTCTAGTCAGCGTCTACATTGAACTAATCCTAAAAAAAAAGAAAAGAAAAATGTCATTTAAGATGATACTTTTAAAAATATTATTTCAAATAGTGCTTTTAAAGATATTATTTTAAAGAATATATATATATATTTTTTTTTCTTTTGTATTTCATGGATGGAGAGGGGCAGGGGCTGGTGGGGATCCGATCGGAGGTTTTTTTTTTTTTTTATTTGTTTCGTGGATGGAGAGAGGTGCGGAGGTTGGTGTGTGACCGGTGGGATCTGGCCAGAGGGAGTTGGTTGAGGGGGGGAGGCAGCAGTAGTAGGTGAAGAGGGCCAAGGGGGTGGTAGTGTGGGTTTGGTGGGCAGAGAGGATTGGTCGAGGTGGGGAGGCGGGGGCAATAGAGGGTGGAGAGGGTTGGGGGATGGGGTTGGAGGGGAGAATTTTTTTTTTTTTTTTTTTTTGGGAGAGGCGGTGGTGATCGTGGAGCCGTGGGGGCGGTGGTGATGGGTTTTCGAAAGGGGTGGTGGGGTATGGGGGAAAAGGGGAGGGAGGTGCGGGGGGCGCTGGTGACCAGCAGGAACCCGGTCAGGTGGGGGTGGGGGGGTGGAGAGGGTCGGCCGTAGTGAGGGCCGCCTTGCGAGGGGTTGGGGGGGTGGTGGTCGAAGAGGTAACTGACAGAAAGCATTCCATTTCCATCTATCCCCGATCAAACCTCCCTCTCTGGTTGTGATGTCCCTTTTCGTTCGTTCTCTCCCCAACCTGCACTGCCTTTCTTTCGTTTGCTGCCTAACTGAGAAAGGAAAGAAACATCTCGCGGAAGAGCATACTCGATCGCTCCTCGCTCATCTCTTCCGGGTGGTGGATGGGGTAGGTAAATTGTGTGATGGCCTTTGGCCCTCTGGCAACTTATTTCATTTTTCCAAAGATTGAATTGTTACCGGCATACGCGTAGGAGCGAACAAGAAGAGTTGTCACAAGGAGTTCCTCTTTCAACACAAGAAGCTGTAAAGAGTAGTTAAGTTACTCCTCTTCGATTCACCAGGTCATGAGGGACCACGGGAGGGGGGGTGGTTGGCGGGTAGGAAGTTTTTTCTTTCCTTTTCTTTTTTTCTTTTCTTTTCTTTCTTTTAAATAAAAAAATAAAAATAAAAAATTTAAAAATAATTAATAAAAAATAAAAATAAATAAATAAAATAAAATAAAAAAATATTTAAAAATAATTAATTAAGTTTTTAGAAATAATGATAAAATATTATTTTTAAAAAAATAAATTTTAAAAAAAATGTGGATGGGCATTGAGGAGTGGGACAGCGTAAAGGAGTCATGAGTGGTGCCGGAGGGATGTGTAGGTTTTCAACGCAGGTCATTGAAAGGAGAATGATGAAATAAAATTATATTTTTAAAATAATAATAAATTATTTTTAAAAAATAATTTAAAAAAAATGTTTAAGGTCTGGAGAACTCATTCGGTTCTTGAGTGCACTCCTCGATGGAGTTGGAAGGCACTTATTTTTAAATTATTTTTTAAATTATTTTTAAATTAAAATTTTTATTACTTTTACTTTTTTTCCTTATTTTTAAAATTATTATTATTAAAATAATAATAAAAATCTATAGAGGAGGAAGAAATCTAAATAATAATAATATTAATTTTAAAAAAATAATTTTAAAAAAATAAAAAATAAAAAATAATAAAAAATATTAATTTAAAAATAATTTAAAAATAAGTGCCTTCTAACTCCATCGAGGAGTGCGCTCGAGAGCCGAATAAGTTCTCCAGATCTTAAACACTTTTTTAAAATTATTTTTTAAAGATAATTTATTATTATTATTTTAAAAATATATATATTTTTTTCATTTCATGCTTCTCCTTCCATGGATCTGCGTCGAATTCTCACACCTCCCTTTGGTAGTACTCATTGTCCCACTCCTCAATGCCCATTCACATTTTTTTAAATTTATTTTTTTAAAAATAATATTTTATCATAATTTCAAAAACCTAATTAATTATTTTTAAATATTTTATTTTATTTATTTTATTTAATTTATTTTTTTATATTTTTTTATTAATTATTTTATTTTTATTTTTATTTAAAACAAAGAAAAGAAAAGAAAAAAGAAAACTCCCTACCCCCAGCCCTCTGCCGGTTGGCCCTCTCCAGCCCCCCACCCCCGCCCGTCTGGGTCCTCGCCGGTCACCAACGCTCCCCGTGCCCCCTCCTCTCTACCCCCATACCCCACCCTTTTAGGTACCCATCACCATCGCCCCTGCGCTCCTACCAGTCACCACCGCCTCCCGCAGCCCCCACCCCCTCCGTTTGCTGTACCAAAAGGAAAAGAAATTTTCCCTCGCTCCCAACCCCTGCCCTCTCCACCCATCAGCCCATGTTGCCGGCCCCCCCGACTGAGTTTCCATCAGTTACCACCGGCTCCCGTGGCCTTCTCCGTCCATGAAATAAATAAAAAAAAAAAGGAGAAAAAAATGCCTTTGGCAGGTCCCCATTGGTCACCACCGGCCCTGCGCCCCTCCCCCCCCCCCACCTCGATCGAGTTTCCATCGGCTCCCATGGCCTTCTCCATCCATGAAACAAATAAAAAAAAAAAAAAGAAAAAAAAAATGCCTTCGGTAGGGTCCCCATTGGTCACCACCGGCTCCTGCGCCTCTCTCCATCCATGAAATACAAAAAAAAAAAAAAAAACACTTTTGGAATAGCGTATTTAAAAGCACCATATTTTTTATGATTGGTTCCACATGGGTGTTGATTGGGCCTAAAAAATGTTATTTAAAATGATATTTTATGTCTGAAAAATCACCATTCCAAATGGAATTTTCTCTGCCTCGTGGGAACGTACACTTATGGCCGGGTAGAGCACGGTTGTATCTAATTCAGACTCACATTCATTAGTAGTTCCTACGCCAAACCACTTCATAATTAGATACATTTTGCATTCCAAATACAGCCAATACTCCTCCAAATCAGAGGCCTGCACCATGAATAACCTTTCATGTCCCCAGATTTATTCCCCATTTATTTCTTGTTTACATGATGACAGAAGCCAAGTCGCTGGTCTACTGTGATATAATATGTAGAGGTGATTTTGAATCTCCTATTTCAACCTCAGTCATGACCATTCATTAGGGTTGATTCGATTTAGAGAGAGATCTAAGAAATATCTCTCACAAGAAATCTGGGGACAGTGAGACTTCTAATCTCTCAAATTTGAAGGGACTTCCTTTTATTTTCTTATTGTTCTGAGGCCCTGGCTCAAAATTTTGGTAGGGCCCCCTCTCTGAGAAATGCATTTGATATGGTTCTCCTGTAGAGAATCGAGATAATGGGCCTCCATTGAAAGCTTGCATAGATACAATGAGTTCGCATCGGGAGAGATTCAGTGAATATCCAAAGATGAACATGTGGTTCCAACCATGAATTGTGATTAAGAGTTTAAAAAGCTGCATGAGAATAAAAGAAGAGGAACGAGATCATGGTCATCTTCTTTGAGAGCTTGGTGCAGCAGCTTGAAATGAGTATCAAAAGCTGTCAAACTATTATTTCGCCTTAATATTTATATGTTCATAGTTGAATAGAGTTCTTGAGCTCGATTACAATTATATTGAGATATATCCATACTTGAGTTACATTAATTCGCATGGCTTAATGTTAAAACCTGCTGTATGTTGATCTTAACCACAGAGGATATAAATCATTGCAGAATTCCAATCAAGATCTTTTTCTATGCTGATAAGAGAAAAATAAACTTCTTCAGTGTCAAGAAGTACTCATTATATCATATGTCAAGTTTGATCTAGGAGGCTTACTGGATCTGTTCCCAAATCTGTTGCAGACCAACCAGCCCACTTTAAATATGGTCTGGAGAGAGTTTGCAAGCAAAGTTTACCAATCTAGAGCTTGTTTGCACAACAACATCTCTGTTTCAGTTGTTCTTTATTTTTTATTTTATTTTTAAATTGGCTATCACCAGGAGATCTATGATGTGGCAATCCATCAACAGGGTCGTTACACTTGAAATGACCCTAATCAGAGGTTATTTAGGCTTCTGAAATGCCCGGTCAAACTTGAATTACTATTCATAGTATTCATTGATGAAACTTCATCTCTACCCTGTGAAGATTTTGGCAACACCATAGGTGACAAAGTTGATATAATAGTCGAGTTCAAGCTTCCTGGATAATTTTGGCAATTTTATATTTTCGATTATTTTGGAAGATTTAGTCTCGTTAGCTAGAACATGAATCATATTTGAAGGCAAAGATTAAAGGTCTGTACCATGATTTTGTACCTTGAATTATAAAAATAAAAGTGGCAAAAATATTGCTTTCTACATTTTTTATAAAATTCTTTGTAAATTATGCTTTCATGGGACCCAAATTGAGAGGATTGGAAGAAGAAAATTCTCCTCTCCTTGTTTGAATCAAGCTTTCAGCAATCGAATGAACAAGGCATGTATGTCAAATTATGTTGGTAAATTTAGAGCTGAAGCTCTTGGCTTTGTAAATAGATTACCTACATACCTTCAGTCCTTCACAGCTAAGACAAGTCTTTTTTACATTGCAACCCCTTGGCGTATAGTTACTTCAGAGCTACACAAACCTCTCGATAAGTATATAGACTGAAGTGGCTATAGACAATAGTTCTCAGACGGTCATGTGCTTTTGCAGCCTGTATCTCCCTGTAGGTATATATTTCTCTTATCATGGATATAACTTACGAATTCAAAGTGATTTATTGAAAAAGAGCAATCCTATTCCTTATTTCCTATTTTTATTCATTGCAAAACATCCTGCTGGCACCCCTTTAAATGACACATAAGTGAGTATCTATGCTTGCCCAATCACTACTCTTAGTGCTTTGCAAAAGGGGTGAAGCAGGTAATTATATGTAGGTGGCTTGATGATAAATGCTAGGGGTGAAGACCGAGTGCAAATTAAATAACCTGGATATGGGGCTTAATTTTGATTTTTTTTGGTGGTTTGTGTCATTTTATCTCTTCATGTTTTGTTTGATGACCTCAAGCAAAAGCCTAAGCAAGGATCTACAAGCTAATAGCAAAAACAAAAGCAACAAAAGAAAGCTTGCTTCACATGTATACAATTAAAAACCTAGGAACTAGCATACTTGCAATGACAATATGTAGGCAAGATTATGCAAGAGAAAATTAATATCTAAAGAGTGTGAAGTCAAACAAGAAGACAACCAGATCTGAATGAGATGAAATCAAAAGAAATTAGATCTAAGCAAAAGCAAGCAAGAGAAATGAGACCTTAGTAAAACAAATGAAAGCAAAAGCAACTAGATCTGAAATAATGCAAAAGAAACTAGACAAAAGCTAAACAAAGCAAGATCTAAATGCCCATCTCATACTAGCTCTATAAGGCTAAGAAAAAACAAAAAAATGAAGAAGGAAATGGACAAAGTTGATCAATGAAACCCAAGCCTTAAATAAGGCTCGAGGGTACCAAAGCAGGCAAGCCTACATGAAATCAAAAAAGCATAGAAGAAAGCTGAACCAGAAGCAATAAATAAGTTGGAGGTGGGATAACTGATGGCCTAACGCCGCCTCCCTCAGAGTCTTCAGCTTCACATGTCGGACCACTGCAAGGAATGCTAAAGGTTTCTGGCCTCGCACTAGATCTCTCACACAATTGCAGTCTCACACCATGGCAAGCAGAAAATCATTCCATGCACAAAATTGAAGAAAAACTTCAACAGCTTTATTGATTAATACTTGGAAGTCAAAAGAGCACAGCTAGAAATAAGATCTACCAAAACTAATAGACTTTCCTAGTTTTTGTGGGATACAGATTTTCTAAAGAAAATAGAGTGATAAATATTAATTAAATAGCTGTAAATAGATTACTAACTCCTACAAAACTCCTAACTCATCAAATACGATTTTCTTAAAAAAGAAACACAGATATTTGGATTAAAATAAAAGAAAACAAATTCTTAAAATTTGGGCCTTTAAATGGCATTTTCATAGTTTTTGGAAGTTGTTAGAACTGATACACATCTTCAATATGTCGTCGATAACTTCTTCATCCAACCTCTATTTAGTATGAGTGAAGATGCATTGGAAAGATATTGATGCTAGACATCATGGAAGAAATTTACATCAAAATTTCAATTATGTTCATGCTGGAGAAGCTTCCATTTGGGTTGATGTGCATTGAATTGCCTTTTTTAACATGGCTGGTGAAGAACTTCAAACTATGAATATTTTAAGCTTCAATGATCTTCTATCATATGGGTGGCTCTGATAAAACCTCTTAATAAGAGTCTTAATTCAAAATTTGTACAACTGGTAGATATAGGGACCCTTTATTCCATCAGGCACTATCAATGAAGGCTCAAGTTTAGGCATCCTATTTATCCCAGAACGCTATGGCCTAAGGCTGCACAACTCTATATAAAGAAGCCCTTGGGCATGTCCACCATGCACCTATTGGATAGATGCATGGTGAATAAAGGTTCAGAAACAAATCCTCCGGCCCCCTTAGAGCACACCCTAGAATGTTAATCTCATGCTTTTATGGTGTTGGAGCATTTTGAGATGTTTGTTTGAGAAGTCTTGGACCATGTTTAGCCACTTAAATACCCTTTAGAAAAAAGAAAAGCATAGATCTACTGGCTATCAAGCACATAATTGTTAAGCTAAAATAAGAGAAAGAGGACATATGTAAATTTATCATCTTGATGAAAGGATTTTTATTAATCTCAAGAATGTCACCTAGTAGCATTCAATATTGCATGAACAAAATCAGAAAACATATAGGAAATAGAGGGAATTAAGATTCTCAAGTAATAGACTGATATGATTAGGCATGCTTCCTCCTCTGCGCAAGAGATCACTTATAGGTTTTCCCTAGCTTAAACTTCTTCTTGATTTAGGCCTTCATGGATCTTAGAGTTACCTTGGAATTGGAGGAATTATTGGAGGAATTTAGATATAATAAAATAAGGAAAAAAGAAAGAGAAGAGACAAGAGAGCTAAAACTAAAGCATCCTAAGCTAAAACTATAAGACTCAAGATCAAAGAAGAATGGGCAAGAGGAGGGTTAGAAAAAGGTGAAAATGATCTAGTTCTCTTGTATAAGGATCTATTTATTGATAAAAGAGAGGAATCCATGGTGGAGTTTGATTTAATTTTTAGTTTTTTAATTTTTATTTTTTACTTTTGAATTGAAGAAGGGTTGACATGATACCAAGTGGCATCAGTCATTGACTTTAGGAGAGAGCTATGGATCAAGGATTTGGCTTGATGGGTTGGATGCTCTATCTTAGATCTGATATATGTATAGAAGTACTTCAATCCTTTTTACTTTAGAAGAAAAGTTAATTAGAGCTAAAAAATATCAAATGTACTTGATATTCTTACTCTTTTCATTTCTTGATGATTTATGGATAAACTTTTAGGCATTTATTGGATGATTTTAATTAATGGGATAAAAAAAATTATGAAATTTTAACTAGTAAAGGAAGGCCATTCAACTTTGAGTTTGATTTGACCTAGTTCGACTAGTTTCTTAAAATCATTAATTTTAGGCTAAAAAAACAATCAAATTGGGTTCATTCAACTAGCATGTGCAGAATCTGATAAAATTGGTAATGCAGAAGTCTAATAGGACCCATGAATAATCAATCAAGTTGAAGAAAAAAGTCTAATTAGTAGTTAACAAGAGAGAAGTGGATGGGGTCAATGAATTGAGCTAGATCAAGTAAATTCAGGTTAGCTAGTAGATTAGTGGAAATATCGAGGAACTTATTCAATTAAACTCATAACTAGTTAATTGGAGATTAGATCACATGAAGAAGGGGGTGCATTGAGTTGGAAATGAAATGATGAGATGGTAGGAATTAGATCAAAATGGATGAATTATGCTCCAAATTTAGGAAAAAAAAGGGTCAATTGATACAAGTGGGTATAATTAGATTCAATTAAGTATTTAATTGGTCAAGTGGAGATAGGATAAAGTGAGATTGGACCAATCTAGCTAATTGAAGCAAGAGAAGAGAGCCACTAGGATAAAATTTCACTATAATGAGGGACCTTGCCACATAGCTTAAGAGAGGATGCCCTTGGGTGCCTAAAGTGAAAATGGTATTTAGTGGCCCATTAGTTTAGAACGATACCTCTAATACTATAGTTAATTTTCCTTGTTTCTTTCTTATAAAAATATTTGTTAGAGTCATAGTTTTGGGTAATTCTTTCTACACCACTTGCGGTGTAAAAATTCAGATGTGAAGCTTACTATCTCTTCTGATTGGTTCACATGGAGCCCTCGTGGCGCGATGTGATGCTTGTTGCTTTGCGTCCAACTAGGCATCTGTTGGCGTGAATAAAATGGAGGCGGGGAGGGTCTATAGTCGAATACATTTAATGCATGTAAAAATCTATTTTTCAAATTTAACATGATGAAATTGCCCTTCCCCTAAAACAAAATATTTTCACAATTTCGCAGTCTGGTTGGACATTATGAATGTTGTATTTCTCTCTCTTCTTTCATTTTTTGAGTGTTGATTGTTGTATTTTTCTTTTTTCTTCCATTTCCTAAGCGTCTAAATGTCCAAGGTCTCGTTTGCAGGAACCATTGCATGTTTGAGGTTGTTGATTCTTTATTATTTATCCAACCAACATGTCCCATCCATCAGAAAGTAAAATATCATTTGTAGATTCTTTATTATGTCTAAAACTTTTTTACAGTTCCTTTAATGCAGTAGCTCTTTTGGTAGTTAAATAAAATTAATGCGTTAGATATGTTCAAATTGAGTTCTTTTTTCAGTTCTGAAAGTTAATGTCATATAAAATCCCATTGAAGTCATATAGTAAGTCATGATGTCATGATTTCCATATATAATAGTTTTTGACATGTCATAATGATATACAAGATCAAAAAAATGGCATCATATTATGATATTATAGATCAAAATTATGACATTCTATTGATAAAAGATATTTCAAAGATAGTTTTGACAATATTAGGATATTTTATGTCAAGATTATGACATTTTATGACATCCTATGTTAAAGTTATGACATCGTATGTCAAAATTATGACATCATGTAGGTAAAAGATCTTTCGAAGGTAGTTTCGATAATATTAGGACATCCTGTGTTAGGATTATGATATTTTATGTCAATACAATGAATAAAACATCTTTTAGATATCAGTTCTATCATTTTTATGATATCCTAGATCAAAATTATGACATCCTATTGGTTAAAGATCTTCCGAAGGTAATTTCGATAATGTTAGTGCTGGAAAGTATGCAGGATTTTGAGCTCTACTTTCAAAAACTTTTTTTTTGAAAATCAAACATAGCAGAAGTAAAAATAAATCTAATTAATTTTAAGAGCTATAGATCTAATCTAAAAATCCTACAAAATGCAGGATCTAATGTAATATGCATGCATGAAAATCTAAAAATAGAACAATCAGTAGTAAAACTATTTTACTACTATACATGTTCAGAACATATTATCTTTATGCAGATAGTCAATCTCTGCAATTCGATCACCACGATATAGATCTGATCATTGCGATGCAGCCACACATGTATCTGGCCTTTATGGATGGTCCACATGAGGTTCTGATCCCGATCAGCTTCTTCCGAGTGCTAGCTCGATCAGCATTTTTTATCATAAGTTTTCATCTTCTAATGAACTTTATTATTGTGATGAAGTTCTTAGGACTATTTAGATTTAATAGAGAAAAAAATTATCGATTAGTCCTTAAAACTATTCACGATCAAATGATAGGCTATTAATTAGGACGACCATGTCTATCGAGCATAGGTCACTATGTGCTATATAGGTTGGTTATCTTCTTAATCAAGAAGTATGGTGACACTGATATAGCATACAGATGAGATGTAAGGATACATCATCATTGAACATGACCAACTTTAGAATATTCTGCTATCAAAAATGTCTCTGATGGGATATAGGTATAAGTGTCTCTTAGACCTAAGATCATCTCAGTGGCTTACAAGCAACTCACTATGCTTTGGTACCAGACTAACTAAATTTTTAATACAGTAATGGAAGATTTTTGGGCATAGTCAAGTATTTGCAAAGTCAGTGTATGATCAAGATAGGATTGACCACTCCAAGAGTTAAAGAAGAATGTATCACTATATTTTAATATAGCAAAACCCTAGCCAGGATAATCTATTAGATGGATTTGGTATTTTAAAATATAATGTGGACAGCTTGATCAGAGTTTACAGTTAAACTTTGAGGTGTCCTACGAGCATTTTGATCAAGGGAATGAATTATATAGAAACTATATCCACATGTATTCTAAGGATGTTGTTCTACACATTCGACCTATTCGATCTTTGGGTATCATTGCTAGATGGTCGCTTTGATTAGTACATAAATTTATTCTTATACTACTAGCTTAGGTTCGGACCTTGGGGTCACACATATTAGAGTTTACGATCTGATCAAATGGTTGATCAACGATTAAGAATCATTCTAGGATTAAAGGATCAATACGATTGATGTTTAACCTAATGTAAGTATTGCACGAGGATCGATTAGCAATTTGATTGATAATTGACTTAATTTGATTAAGCTAGAGCATTGAGATTAAGTGTAATTAAATATGTTTAATTAGATTTGGTTTGGGCTTGATTGGATCAAGTCCAATTGGTTTATTGGATAAGCCAAGTGCAAGGAAGAACTAGTCTTAGTTCAACTAGGACTTGGGTCAATCCAATTTTCTAATTTAATTAAAAAATTAAATTAAAATTAAATTAAATTTAATCTAATTTAATTAAGTTTTTAATTAGGTTAGAACTTGATTTAATTGAGTTGGTTTACTTTTGGTTTAATTTGATTTGAGAAACCAATTTTTGACAAAGACATATATGGAATCCTAGTAGGACTAGGATTCCATCCTTGCACCACATTTCCCCCATGCCCCCCACGTCTCATACTCTCTCTATTTTGGCATAGAATCCTCTCTCCCTGATGGTTCACACATGCCTACTCTCCTTCTCTCTCTCTCTTATTTGGAATAAGTTATGGACTAAGTCTATAGAAGATAAGTTATTGTGGTTTGTTTGGACTCTATATGATAGAATCCCAACAAACTAAAACTCCTTCCTTTGCACCGCCTCCCATCTAATTTTTTTTATTTTTCTATGGTAGAAAAAAAAAATTTGTGTGCCTACCAGATGGTCCATGGCATGGGATGAGGAGGGGGCGCCCAAGTGTTGGGTGCCCCATAAACTTGCCAAATATGATCCTACCTTATCTATGAATTTGACCTACAAGACTCTTCCATATCTCTATATATATGGCTCATTTTGATCTGATTTTTGAAGAGATTGCAGATCATAGAGAGAGATTTTGGGCATGTAAAAATCATAGGAAAAAGGTTCTTGGGCACTGGATTTTCATAGTCACCAATCCAGATGTCTAGGTGAGAGAAGAAAGAAGAAGAAGAGAGTCTTCTATTCATCCTTTTTCCTTCACTTTTAAGATTTTTTGAGAGTGGCTCAGATCTAAAATCTCACTTTTTTCTTTCGATCTTTGGAGAGTCTAAATCTTGAAGAAGAAAGCACCAAATTGATCATCAAAGAAGGATCAGTATAGTACTAGCATACTGTGTTGATTTTTTGCATCAGACTTCTGATCAAGATTTGTGGGCTCGTGTGGACATCACTTAGAGGTTGGACTGAAGAAAAATTCTATTTTCTGACATTGGATCATTCAGATCTGATTGGATCTAAATGAATATTTTAAAAAAAAATTTCTATGATTCTAATCAGATCTGAGACATCTCAGATCCGATCCTAAAGATCTTATATTAAAATTAAAAATAAATTAAATCTAATTAATTTCATACCTTATATTTTGGGTAATTAGATTATCCTATGATGATTCTGATCTATCTTGAGGTTCTGGAAGGAGCCATGCACATGCTTGGCCTCTATCAGTATCCACTCGGATAGGATCTAGACGTCTTCTTCTCATAATTTTTTTCTCCAAATATTAAATCTAAATTTGATATGAAAGTCCTTCAAAAGAATTTCTGAAAGCAGCATGTCCGTCTCACGAACATTGTCGTGTAGATGTTGAACTCTTCATAAATTTGATTGGATCTTCTTCTCAGATTTATTTCCAACCTTTGGAACTTAGAAGAAGGGAAGAGAGAGGATCAAAGAGGGCATGGAAGATGGAAGGGGCGACAGCCTTTGGATATCAAAATTATTGCAGTCGTGAAGAGCCTTGGCACAAGGGTTCTTATACAAAAGCATTGCATCAAGTTAGAGTCCCCCTTTGATCAAAATCCTTATTTATTCAACCATTGGGACTCCTGGACCTGATCTCCACAAAAAACCTCAAATCCCATCTAATTTTGATGCAAAAAATCAATCTGGAAGGTGGCAGCATGAGTAGATAAGGAAGAGTCTACTGCACCTAAGACTCTTCCCTCATGAATTTGATCCAAATCAAACTCTGTTAAAACTTAGTCTAGACACCTCCAAAAATTACAAAATTTGGTACACCCAATGTATGACTCGTTCCCTATCACATATCCAAAAATTAGATAAAAATAATTTCCAAAAAATTTTCTAGAATTCTCTAATCGGATGACCCTCAATTCTCTCAAATAGGTCAACTTTTGACCCTAGTCCATTTGCACTATGAATGAATTTAATTTCTATAATTAATCTAAACTAGACTTATTCCAGTCAGATGAAAATAAACCCATTCAAAATATAAGAATAAGTCAAATTTGACTCAGTTGTGATGAATTAGAAAGATTACAGAAGGAGAAAGTCAGACTCAATCGTGTGCTAGCATGATTATCTTGAACCTGATTGGATCTAATCCAAATCAATCAAACTAGGTTAGCTCAATTGATGACATCCAAACTCCAACCCTTATTTGTATGATCCAATTAGGTTTAATTTTGTATGATAACGAGATATGTCATGATCTCCATCAATGACATCATCGAAACATCTTTTGATGGACCAGAACTTTTCTAATTCATACAATTAGAATGATTGATTATCAAAATCATTCTAATTGCTCCCAAAATCCATCAGTGACACCTAGCAGTATATGGTGGCAACCCATCAAAATTGAAAGAATCTCTCAATGCAGTTATCTATGTGATTGGGTTCTTCTATCTTGAGCCCCGATAGGATTAGGGTTAAGATGAACTCGTTAAACCCAATGTCTGTCATATGAATTAATCATTCGATTCGAGTCCAATGTAAACCTTCATAGAAACTCTTTCTATCATCTTCACTCTACCATGGATATAGGCTTAAGAACTCAATCTCATGATTGTTATAGGGCTACTCCTCATCTACTGAGGTAGATAGATCATCTATTAGTGCAATCCAATTCCTATAATGAACATGCTATAGCCAACATATACCTCAGGATTTCGAATGGCTAGGAGACTGAGTTATGGTGTAGTCAAACTATAACACCCTCAAGGTGAACTATCGATGCACCTCATGTCAAAGAACCAGACATACTACTACAGCATCGAGCCAATCATCGATGAAAAGATAGACTTTCTTATGACTGCTCGAGGTGGTCACGCTCAGTGCCCTTGTTCTCTAATGAGTACCTATACTCTCATTCTAGTATCTTCACACCATAGACTCAAAATATATCTATCTTAAGAAAGTGATCGTACACCAATCTTCTGGATCAATCGCCATCCTCATGATGATCCTATGGTTGGAAGTTGTTTACAAGTTAAAGAATTGGAGACCAGAGTGTTAGATATATGTGCCCTAGAAGCCAGAATTGGCTGACACTTGTAATACACTTCTAGGGGCAAAATTATAATTTTGACTAATAATCAATAAAATGGGTTATTTTCTATCACATATGTGTATTTAGTGTCTGTGATACATCCTTTGAGTTAATGGTAATGATAATTCATATTTTTCAAGAGTTGAAAATTTAAGACATGAATAATCATTATTAACTCATAAACAGCTCCCGACCATAGGATCATCACGAGGATGGTGATGATCCGGAAGGTTGGTGTACGAATCGCTTCTCTTTAGTAGATGAGTCTTGAGTCTACGGTGTGGAGACACCGGAGCGAGAGTACAGGTACTCGTTAGAGAACGAGGGCACTGAGCGTGACCACCTCGAGTAGTCATTAGGGAAGTCTACCTTCTCGTCAATGACTGACTCGATGCTGCAGTAGTGTGTCTGGTTCTTTGACCTGAGATGCATCGGCAGTTCACCTTGAGGGTGTTATAGTTTGACTACACCATTACTCGGTCTCCTAGCCATATGGAACCCTGAGGTGTATGTTGGCTATAGCATGTTCATTGTAGGAACTGGATTGCATCAAGATGGAATCTATCTACCTCGGTGGTAGAGGAGCAGCCCTATGATGATCATGAGAATCAAGTCCAGAAGTCCCATGGCCATGGCAGAGTGAAATAATAGAAAGAGTTTCTATTTAGATTTTCACATTGGACTCGAATCGAATGATTACATCATATGACAGAGACTAGGGTTTGACGAGTTCACCTTAACCCTAATCTGATCGGGGCTCAAGATAGAAGAACTTAATCACACAGGTAGCTGCACCAAGAGGTTCGCATTCAGCTCTGATGGGTTGCCACCATATACTGCTAGGTGTCACTGGTGGATTTTGGGAGCAATTAGAATGATTTAGATGATCGATCATTCTAGCTGTTCGAATCAGAAGAGTTCTGATCCATCGAAAGGAGTTTCGATGATGTCGATGATAGAGATCATGACATATCCCATTACCATACAGAACTGAACCTAACTGGGTCACACAAACAAGGGTTTGAATCTGGTGATCATCAATTGAACTGATCTAGTTCAATTGATCTGAATGAGATTCAATTAGGTTCAAGGAAATCGTGCTAGCACTCGATTGAACCTAACGTTCTTCTTTTACTATCATAAATAAGTTGTCCTGACTGAGCCAAAGGAGTTTGTGCTCAATCAGAGGCCTTCATATGGTCTGACTGGAGGTTGTCCAAGTCAGAAAAGGTTGTCTTATTTGTAAGACATTACCTGCCATTTTTGGTCACCTGCCATTTCTTGTTCTTTGACTTTGGTCAAAAGTCTACCTTTGACTGGTCAAACGTTGACCATTGACACTTTGACTTTTGACCACATGTCATGCACCTATTGGATTGAGAGAGCTGGTGGGGGCCTGTCCCCTGCCAGAACCTGGCAAGGAGTGTGGCGTTGGAGGCGCCTAGGAGTCCTTGTTGGACAAGGACTCCATCTCCTTTTTTGGATTCCAATTAGAGTTCTACTAAGAATCCAGTTTGACTGGTCTTAGGCGCCCTCTAAGGAGGAATCCAGGGGTCTCTATTCCCAACCAATCAGATTTAGATCTGATTTCACAAAGGGTTGTGATTGGTTGGGAAGGAAGAGGAGTTGGATCACAAGCTTAGTCTATAAATAAGACCCTGCGCCCAACTCAATTCTAAAAGCTAAGAGATTTTCCCATACGCCCAAAGGCTGCTCCTCTCCTCCTTCTCCATGCCATAGTCTCTTCTCCCCTTGCTCTCCACGTCCAAAAGAGTTTTGGACTTTGGTTGGTGCGATTCAGATCAAAGAAAGGCGATCAAAAGCAAGAAGGCTGCGCTGCTGCAAAAGGACGACTGCTGAGATCTTCAAAAGAGTTTTGAAGATCCTCCAGATCAGATCCAGATCTGATTTTTGGAGGTGTGATAGAGAAGAAGAGGATCTCCAGATCCAACCCGAGTGGATACCGGTAGAGGCCAGGCGCTTGCGTGGCTAAGATCCAGAACCTTCCGCTGCAATCAGGATCATCAACAGGGTAATAGGATTACCCAAATCAGGTAAATTAAATTTGATTTAATTTATCTTTATTTTATTTTATTTATTAAAATAATAAGAATCAGATCTGAAAATATCAAGATCTGATTGAGATCAAGAGAAAAATTTTTTTTGAAATATATCTCTTGATCTGATCAGATCTGAACGAACCTGGACCGGGAAAATCAGGATTTCCCTTCAACTGGTATCAGAGCCATGGTTCTAAAATTATTTTAGATCTGATTTTAAATTTTATTTTAATTAGAAAATAAAGTGATTTCAGATGTCACATGAGATGTGATCAGATCTGAAATCAGAAAAAATTAAAATTAAATGATTTGGATCTAAGATTATGAAGATATGCATGACTAGTTCTAGAATAGAATAGTTCTATAGAATAGTCTTTGCATGTTTTTGATTTAATCTGATTAAATCATATTTTAGATCTTCTTATTTACTATTTTTTGATATTATAAGTGTTATAATAACATCTGAAAAAATAGCAAATAAAAATTATTTAATTTTTAAATATCATATGAGATATGATTGATGCATGTCTAGACTAGTTGTAGAATAGTTCTACATAATTGTCTAGATTAGAATTTATTTTGATTAGATCAATTTAAATCTAATTTTTTAGATTATTATGAGATAATTTAGATCTGAAAATATGCATGATTTGATACATGAGATGTATGCAAAATATGCCATGATTAGATCTAAACTTTTTGTATATGAGATATATGATATAGATCTATAACTGTTTTTGTAGTATTGAATGTTCCTGATTAAGGCGTTCCTCTTGGCCGTCCGGTCATAAGAACGAAGAAGGGTTTAAAGGCCCTCTCTTTCCCATTCGATGGGGTGTTCTTATGATGTGTAGGGGTGCTGCGCGTGTTCGTCCTTAATCAGAAACCCAAAACTTACTTTCTGCAAAACCCTAGATCCTGAAACCCTAGGATTTATTGTGCATATTTTGTTTATGAACCCTAACTTAATTAAGAATTAAGTTTATGGGAATATTAATTAGGTCTAAAATTGAGAATTTCAGATCTAAGACATATTCATAATACTGGGTTCGGGCTTGGGTAGCTCAATTAGGTCTAAGCGGTTGATCAAACCGAATCAAGAGTTGGTTAGATGGGATCAACAATGCTTAAATTGACCAGCCTAATAGGATTAAGTCTGGGTCAAGATCGAGTCACGATCAAGCAAGACCTAATTAGGCTCAGAGGTTAGAGTCTGGATTGTAGGCTAACCCAATTGGTTCTGACTCAACAATTTGGTGTCTAAGGTAAGTTTGGCACAGACGACCGACTGGTTTTTAATTGGAAGCTACTCGACCTGAATGCGTTCTTGTGCGAGTTAATGGCATATTCCTTCCACCGGTCTCACTTACCTGGCCATATCTGTTGACACAGTTCTGATCTGAGGTGGTCAATAATCCGAGCTAACCCATGCCACTAGGTTAGTCATAATTGTTATGACTAAGCCAAGTCTAGTTTAATGAGACCTGAATCAATTCTCCCTAAGAAAAGATTAAGTCTGAGGTCTTCCACCATTGTAGATGTGCGGGCCCTTCCCGGGGTTGATTGTTCTCGGCTGGATACAGTGGCTCAGTTGCACCGGGAAGACGCAACCATGTCTATTAGGCATTGGATGCTATGGGCTGGAGGATGAGTTGGGCTCAATATTTCCGGATACGGTGAGAGACTCCAATTAGGAACCCAGTCTATGCAAATGGTGGGTCTGACTTAACTAAGGAGTGGATCAATATTCCGGATACGGTGAGATTCATGAATTAGAGACCAAGTTTGGGTGCACCATGATTAGAGAATCATTGAACAAGAGTTGTTCACTCATTGGCTAACCCATCACCAATAACTGTTAGGTGAGGTGATGAGTCAGTTGGTGAGACCGCACCACCCACTAGAAATCATTAATCGTGGAGATTTTCGCATCTCTACAGAGGGAGTGTAGGGATCCGAGAAAAATAGTGGGAGCTAATTTGTTTAAAAATAAAATCCCTAAACAAATTGGTCAAGTCAAAATTACAGTATCTAACTAGAATCTTTGACTCTCTACAGGAAAAATGTCTGCGTCCAACCCATTGGCACGTATCCTAGACACACATAGACTGACTGGACCCAATTATAAAGATTGGCTCAGGAACTACAAAATTGTTTTGGGTTCAGAGAAGTTAACACATGTTTTGGACCAGGACCCTCCCACCTTACCATTACCAGCCCGTCCATCTGTTGAACAGAGAGCGTCTCTGGAAAAATGGATTGACGAAGATAATAAGGCCAGATACTACATGTTGGGCTCGATGTCTGATGAGCTCCAGCGCCAACATGAAGATATCGGGACTGCTCGCCAAATGTTGGCTCACCTGCAGGAGATGTTTGGTGAACAGAGTCGCGCAGCCAAATATCAAGTCACGAAAATGACTTTTTAAGGCTAAGATGCGTGATGGGCAGTCAGTCCAAGATCACTGTCTGACAATGATCAAGGACATGGAAGAGCTTGAGAAGCTCGGTGTGAAGTTGGACTTGGACTTGTGCAGAACGATATTATTCTGCAATCCTTGACTGATGCATATGGGCATATGGGCAATTCATCATGAATTACCACATGCATAAACTTCAAAATTCCTTGGCCGAGTTAATGAATATGCTGGTTACCGCTGAGCTTTCTATGAAAGGTTCTAAAGGCTCAGTTCTTGCTATGGAACGGACTTCTTCCAAAAGAAAGTCTTATGGAAAGAAAAAGAAGTCTGTGAAAAAGCAAAAGGTGGAAGGATCAAAGAAGAAGAAGGCAGAACCGAAGAAAAAAGGTCGATGGCAAAGGAAAGTGTTTCCATTGCAACAGCGACGGCCATTGGAAGCGGAACTGCCCTACTTACCTGGCCACCCTGAAAGAACAAGAAGGAAGGTCCTTCTGGAGGTATGCTCGTTATTGAGTCTAACCTTACGGTTTCTTCTGCATCCAGTTGGGTGCTTGACTCTGGTTCTAGTGCTCATCTGTGCACTTCTATGCAGGGTCTTGAGGATAGCAGGAGGCTGAGGGATGGAGACATGATCCTACGCGTCGGTAATGGAGCAAGAGTTGCTGCAGTAGCCGTGGGAACATACCCTCTGCGATTACCATCTGGTTTAGACTTAGTTTTAAAAAGACTGTTATTATGTGCCTGCAGCTAGCAGG
Source organism: Cocos nucifera (assembly GCA_006176705.1). Lineage (NCBI taxonomy): Eukaryota > Viridiplantae > Streptophyta > Magnoliopsida > Arecales > Arecaceae > Cocos > Cocos nucifera. The sequence goes on along the minus strand of QRFJ01002616.1, from coordinate 11,137 downwards.
AATTTGATTTCTGTTTCATGCTTAGCACAAGAAGGTTATGTGATCACCTTCTTTAAGGACCATTGTAACATTCTTTATGAAAGAAATAAAATTGCAAATGGTTTCCTTATTAATGGTCTTTATCAGCTTGCATATTGATGTACCTATTTCTAACTATCGAGCAAAACGTGAATGCCAAACGACCTAGGGATAGTCCAAACGACAGATATCTATGGCACCTGAGATTAGGTCATATAGCAGAAGATAGGATTAACAAATTGGAGAAAAATGGGCTATTGAGTCCATTGACTTTTGAGTCATATCCAACTTGTGAATCTTGTCTTCAAGGCAAAATGACTAAACTCCCTTTTGTTGGACATGGGGAGAGGGCCACAGATCTCCTTGCCCTAGTACATACTGATGTGTGCGGCCCATTTGATGTGCCGGCTAGAGGCAATTTTGTCTACTTCATTACCTTTACCGATGATCTGTCTAGGTATGGGTATGTGTATCTTATGAGACACAAGTCTGAAGCTTTTGAAAAGTTCAAAGAATTCAGACATGAAGTAGAAAAACAAACTGGAAAACCCATTAAGGTTCTTCGATCAGATCGAGGAGGTGAATACCTTAGCCGGGAATTCCTAGACTATCTTAAGGAAAATGGCATAGTCTCTCAATGGACTCCACCAGGAACACCTCAACTCAACGGGGTTTCAGAACGGAGAAATCGGACTCTATTGGATATGGTTCGATCCATGATGAGCTTCACAGACCTCCCTGATTTTCTTTGGGGACATTCATTATTAACTTCAATCTATCTTACTGAATAGGGTTCCCTCTAAAACCGTTCCTACCACACCGTATGAGATATGGCACGGTAAGAAACCAAGTCTGAGTCATCTCAGAATTTGGGGTTGTCCGGCTCATGTCAAAAGACAACAAGCGGACAAGTTAGAGTTTAGGTCCTTTAGAGCTCGATTCATAGGATATCCTAAAGAGTCATTAGGATACTATTTCTACATTCCAGAAGACCACAATGTGATTGTGAGTCGACATGCCATATTTCTTGAAAAATAGTTTATTCAAGATAGTGGCATTGGAAAGCAGATTAAGCTTGATGAGAAAGTCTCACAAGCAGAACGAGCTAAGGACCAAGTGGAACCAAATCAGGTTGAGCCAATAAGAACACTACCTCCTCCACCTCGTAGATCGGAAAGAGTTTCCCGTCCCCCTGAAAGATACTTAGGTATTATTTCAGAGGATGTAGAGGAAATGTTCCTCATAGGTAATGGTGCTCATGGTGATGATCCCAAAACCTACAACGAGGCGATATCAGATATCGACTCCGAGAAATGGCTTGAGGCAATGAAGTCAGAAATTGACTCGATGCACTCAAACCAAGTCTGGACCTTGGTAGATCCACCAGAAGGTATAGTACCTATTGGGTGTAAATGGATCTTCAAGAGAAAGATTGGTGCAGATGGGAATGTGGAGACATTCAAGGCTAGACTGGTGGCAAAAGGTTATAGTCAACGCGAAGGCATTGACTATCAGGATACCTTTTCCCCAGTAGCTATGCTAAAATCCATCCGCACATTGCTTGCTGTTGCAGCCTATTTCGATTATGAAATATGGCAAATGGACGTGAAAACGGCATTCCTAAATGGATATCTTGAGGAAGATATCTATATGGAACAGCCGCTAGGTTTCACATCCAGTGATACTGATCACAAGGTTTGCAAGCTGCAAAGGTCCATATATGGACTTAAGCAAGCATCTCGGAGCTGGAACACTCGTTTCAATGATGTGATCAAAAAGTTTGGTTTCATCAAAAATGAAGAGGAACCATGTGTTTTCAAAAGGGTCAGTGGGAGCGCTGTTGTCTTCCTCGTATTGTACGTGGATGACATCCTCCTTATTGGGAATGATATTCCCATGTTGACATCAGTCAAGATGTGGTTGTCCAAGGAATTCTCCATGAAAGACCTAGGTGAAGCATCCTTTATTCTAGGAATTAAGGTCTATAGGGATAGACCGAATAGGATGCTAGGACTTTCACAGAAGATGTACATAGAGGAAGTACTAAAGAGGTTTAGTATGGAAAACTCTAAGAGGGGATTAATACCCTTCAGACATGGTATTCATCTTTCCAAGAAGATGTGCCCCAGCACACCTGAGGAAATAGAACGCATGAGCAAGATCCCTTATGCTTCTGCAATAGGGAGCCTCATGTATGCCATGCTATGTACACGACCTGATATAGCCCATGCTGTGAGTGTCACAAGCAGATATCAGTCAAATCCAGGTGAAGAACACTGGACTTCTGTGAAATGTATCCTTAAGTACTTGAGAAGAACTAAGGATATGATGTTGGTCTTTGGTAATGGAGAACTCCAAGTCCAGGGATACACAGACTCGGACTTTCATGTCCGATATAGATGATCGAAAGTCGACATCTGGAAGTCTGTTTGTGTGCAATGGTGGAGCTGTCAGCTGGAAGAGTTCCAAGCAAACTGTGATAGCAGATTCCACCAGCTGCATCAGAGGCTGCAAAGGAAGCATTCTGGTACAAGAAGTTTGCTGCAGAAATTGGAGTAATGCCATCAGATGCCATTCCTCTTTACTGCGACAACAATGGCGCCATAGCCCTTGCTAAGGAGCCGAGGTCTCACCAGAAGTCCAAGCACATTGAGCGGCGATATCATCTCATCCGCGATTACCTTGAGAAAGGTTACGTTGAGGTCAAGAGAGTCAACTCCGCAGATAATGTGGCAGACCCACTTACAAAGCCGTTGGGCCAGCAGAAGATCGAAGCCCACCTTGAGAAGATGGGACTTAGACTTGTAGCCAATTGGCTTTAGGACAAGTGGGAGATTGTTAGATATATGTGCCCTAGAAGCCAGAATTGGCTGACACTTGTAATACACTTCTAGGGGCAAAATTATAATTTTGACTATAATAATCAATAAAATGGGTTATTTTCTATCACATATGTGTATTTAGTGTCTGTGATACATCCTTTGAGTTAATGGTAATGATAATTCATATTTTCAAGAGTTGAAAATTTAAGACATGAATAATCATTATTAACTCATAAACAGCTCCCGACCATAGGATCATCACGAGGATGGTGATGATCCGGAAGGTTGGTGTACGATCGCTTCTCTTTAGTAGATGAGTCTTGAGTCTACGGTGTGGAGACACCGGAGCGAGAGTACAGGTACTCGTTAGAGAACGAGGGCACTGAGCGTGACCACCTCGAGTAGTCATTAGGGAAGTCTACCTTCTCGTCAATGACTGACTCGATGCTGCAGTAGTGTGTCTGGTTCTTTGACCTGAGATGCATCGGCAGTTCACCTTGAGGGTGTTATAGTTTGACTACACCATTACTCTCGGTCTCCTAGCCATATGGAACCCTGAGGTGTATGTTGGCTATAGCACATGTTCATTGTAGGAACTGGATTGCATCAAGATGGAATCTATCTACCTCGGTGGTAGAGGAGCAGCCCTATGATGATCATGAGAATCAAGTCCAGAAATCCATGGCCATGGTAGAGTGAAATAATAGAAAGAGTTTCTATTTAGATTTTCACATTGGACTCGAATCGAATGATTACATCATATGACAGAGACTAGGGTTTGACGAGTTCACCTTAACCCTAATCTGATCGGGGCTCAAGATAGAAGAACTTAATCACACAGGTAGCTGCACCAAGAGGTTCGCATTCAGCTCTGATGGGTTGCCACCATATACTGCTAGGTGTCACTGGTGGATTTTGGGAGCAATTAGAATGATTTAGATGATCGATCATTCTAGCTGTTCGAATCAGAAGAGTTCTGATCCATCGAAAGGAGTTTCGATGATGTCTATGATAGAGATCATGACATATCCCATTACCATACAGAACTGAACCTAACTGGGTCACACAAACAAGGGTTTGAATCTGGTGATCATCAATTGAACTGATCTAGTTCAATTGATCTGAATGAGATTCAATTAGGTTCAAGGAAAATCGTGCTAGCACTCGATTGAACCTAACGTTCTTCTTTTACTATCATAAATAAGTTGTCCTGACTGAGCCAAAGGAGTTTGTGCTCAATCAGAGGCCTTCATATGGTCTGACTGGAGGTTGTCCAAGTCAGAAAAGGTTGTCTTATTTTGTAAGACATTACCTGCCATTTTTGGTCACCTGCCATTTCTTGTTCTTTGACTTTGGTCAAAAGTCTACCTTTGACTGGTCAAACGTTGACCATTGACACTTTGACTTTTGACCACATGTCATGCACCTATTGGAGAGCTGGTGGGGGCCTGTCCCCCTGCCAGAACCTGGCAAGGAGAAGGGCGCACGCCAAGGGTGGCGTGTGAGCCCAAGTAGGAGGCGCCTAGGAGTCCTTGTTGGACAAGGACTCCATCCTCCTTTTTGGATTCCAATTAGAGTTCTACTAAGAATCCAGTTTGACTGGTCTTAGGCGCCCTCTAAGGAGGAATCCAGGGGTCTCTATTCCCAACCAATCAGATTTAGATCTGATTTCACAAAGGGTTGTGATTGGTTGGGAAGGAAGAGGAGTTGGATCACAAGCTTAGTCTATAAATAAGACCCTGCGCCCAACTCAAAAAGTGCTAATGAGATTTTCCCATACGCCCAAAGGCTGCCTCTCCCCTCCTTCTCCATGCCATAGTCTCTCTTCTCCCTCTGCTCTCCACGTCCAAAAGTGTTTTGGACTTTGGTTGGTGCGATTCAGATCAAAGAAAGGCGATCAAAAGCAAGAAGGCTGCGCTGCTGCAAAAGGACGACTGCAGATCTTCAAAAGAGTTTTGAAGATCCTCCAGATCAGATCCAGATCTGATTTTTGGAGGTGTGATAGAGAAGAAGAGGATCTCCAGATCCAACCCGAGTGGATACCGGTAGAGGCCAGGCGCTTGCGTGGCTAAGATCCAGAACCTTCCGCTGCAATCAGGATCATCTACAGGGTAATAGGATTACCCAAATCAGGTAAATTAAATTTGATTTAATTTATCTTTTATTTTATTTTATTTATTAAAATAATAAGAATCAGATCTGAAACATATCAAGATCTGATTGAGATCAAGAGAAAATTTTTTTTGAAATATATCTCTTGATCTGATCAGATCTGAACGAACCTGGACAGAGTCTACAGATTAGACTCTTCCAATGACCCATGTGCTTGTATTTTTGGTGAGACCTTGGCTCCTTAGCTAGGGCTATGGCATCATTGTTATCGTAGTATGGAGGGACGACATCTGATGGCATCACTCCGAGCTCTGTAGTGAACTTCTTGTACCAGAATGCCTTCTTTGTAGCTTTCGATGCAGCAATGTACTCTGCTTCCATGGTGGAATCTGCTATCACAATTTGCTTAGAACTCTTCTAGCTACAGCACCACCATTGCATACAAATAGACTTTCAGATGTCAACTTTCGATCATCTATATCGAACATAAAATCCAAATCTGTATACCTCTTGACCTAGAGTTCTCCATTACTAAAGACTAGAAACATATCCTTAGTCCTTCTCAAGTACTTAAGGATACATTTTATAGAAGTCCGGTGCTCTTTGTCGGGATTCAACTGATATCTGCTCGTGACACTCATAGCATGGGCAATATCAGGTCGCATACAAAGCATGGCGTACATGAGGCTTCCTATTGCTGAAGCATAAGAGGTCTTGCTTAAGCATTCAATCTCCTCAGGTGTGTTGGGACACATCTTCTTGGAGAGATAAATGTCATGTCTGAAGGGCACTAAACTCCTCTTGGAGTTTTTCATGCTAAATCTTTTTAGCACCTCCTCTAGGTACATCTTCTATGAGAGACCTAGCATTCTATTCGATCTATCCCTATAGACCTTAATTTCCAGAATAAAGGATGCTTCTCTTAGATCTTTCATAGAGAACTCCTTTAACAACCATATTTTGACCGTAGTCAATATGAAAATATCATTCTCAATTAAGAGGATGTCATCTATGTATAGTATGAGAAAGACAATAGTGCTCACACTGATCTTTTTGTAAATATAGAACTCCTCCTTATTCTTGATGAATCCAAACAATTTTATCACATCATTGAAATGAGCATTCCAACTCCGAGATGCTTGCTTAAGTCCATATATTGATCTTTGCAACTTGCATACTTTATGATCATCATCACTGGATGTGAAATCTAGCGACTATTTCATATAGATATCTTCCTCAAGATATCCATTTAAGAATGCCATTTTTATGTCCATCTGCCATATTTCATAATCGAAGTAGGCTGATATAGCAAGCAATGTGCAGATGGATTTGAGCATGGCTACTGACAAAAAAATATCTAGATAGTCAATGCCTTCGCGTTGATTATATCCTTTTGCTACGAGCCTTGCTTTGAATATCTCTATATTTTCATCGGCACCTATCTTTCTCTTGAAGATTCATTTACACTCAATAGGTACTATACCTTTAGGTGGATCTACCAAGGTCTAGATTTGGTTCGAGTGCATTGAGTCAATCTCTAACTTCGTTATCTCTAATCATTTCTCAAAATCGATATCTGATATTGTCTCATCATAGATTTTGGGATCATCACCATGAACCCCATTTTTTGTGAGGAATATTTTCTCTATGTCATTTGAAATAGAACCAAGTACCTTTCAGGGGGATGAAAAATTCTTTCTGATCTACGAGATGGATGTGGTAGTGATTGGATTGGCTTAATCTGATTGGATTCCATAGGTTCCTTGGCTCATGGCCCTTGGAAAACTTTCTTATCAAGCCTAATCTATCTTCCAATGCTACCATCTTGAATAAACTATTTTTCAAGAAAGATGGCATGTCAACTCACAATCATATTATGATCTTTCGAAAGATAGAAAAAATATCCTAATGACTCTTTAGGAGATCCAATAAATCGAGCTCTAAATGACCTAGACTCTAATTTGTCTGCTTGTTGTCTTTTGACATGGGCCAGACAATCCCAATTTTTGAGATGACTCAGACTTGATTTTTTATCATATCATATCTCATACGGTGTGGTATGAACGATTTTAGATGAAACCCTATTCGATAGATATATAGCAGTCAACAGACTATATCCCTAAAGAAAGTTAGAGAGGCCCGTAAAGCTCATCATGGATCGAACCATATCTAATAGGATCCAATTTTTTCATTCTGAAATCTCGTTGAGTTGAGGCATTCTAGGTGTTGTCTATTGAGAGACTATACCATTGTCCTTACGATAGTCTAAGAATTTTCGACTAAGATATTCGCCTCCCCGATCTGATCGAAGAACCTTAATGGGTTTTTCTGTCTATTTTTCTACTTTAAGTCTGAATTTCTTAAACTTTTTAAAAGCTTCAAACTTGTATTGTATCAAATACACATATCCGTACCGAGATAAATCATCGATAAAGATGATGAAGTAGACATAATTGCTCCTAACCGACACATCAAATAGGTCGCATACATCAGTATGTACTAGGGCAAGTAGGTCTGTGGCCCTTTCCCCATATCCCATAAAAGGAAGCTTGGTCATTTTGCCTTGATAGCATGATTCATAAATCGGATATGACTCAAAAGTCAGCGAACTTAATAGCTCGAATTTCTTCAATTTGTTAATCCTGTCTTCAGCTATATGACCTAGTCTAAGGTGCCAAAGATACCTATCATTTAGACTATCCCTAGGTCGCTTTGATCCTATGGCATTCATATTTTGCTTGATATTAAAAATAGAAACATCAATATGTAACTGATAGAGATTATTTATAAGAAAACTACTTATAATTTTATTTTTTATAAAGAATATTACAATGGTTCTAGAAAAACAATATTACATAGTCTTCACTGTGGCAAATCATAAAAATAGAAAATTAAATTCCTGCTTGCTACTCCGAAGCAACATAAAAATAGTCCCTAAGTACTAAGTCTAATCCTGATGGTAATCATAGAGGATAGATTTTCGTAGCCATAGCAGTAACTCTTGCACAATTCTCGATGCATAGGATCATCTCATCATCCCTCAGCCTCCTGCTATCCTCAAGACCCTGCATAGAAGTGCACAAGCACTAAAACTAGAGTCAAGCACCCAACTAGATGTAGAAGAAATTGTAAGATTATATTCTATAATGAGCATACCTCTAGAAGGACCTACCTCCATCTTGTTCTTCAGGCAGGCAAGGTAAAGAGGGCAATTCTGCTTCCAATGGCCTTTAATGTTGCAATGAAAATATTTTTCTTTGTCAGCAATTTTCTTCTTCGGCTTTGTCTTCTTCTTCTTTCCACCATCCATCTTCTGCTTCTTCATGGACTTCTTCTTTCTAAAAGACTTTTTCTTGGAAGAAATTCACTCTACAGTAAGTACTAAGCCTTTAGAACCTTTCATAGAAAGCTCAGCAGTAAGCAGCATATTCATGAGCTCAGTCAAGGTATTATAAAGTTTATGTATATGGTAGTTCATGATGAACTATCCATATGCATCAGTCAAGGACTGCAGAATTATATCAATCTACAGATCCTGATCTAACTTGATACCGAGCTTCTCAAGCTCTTCTAAGTTCTTGATCATTATCAAACATTGATCTTGGATCGACTGTCCATCATGCATCTGAGCCTTAAATAGTCTTTTAGTGACTTGATATTTGGCTGCACGACTCTGTTTACCAAACAACTATTATAGGTGAGCCAACATTTGATGGCTAGTCTTAATATCTTCATGTTGGTGCTGGAGCTCATCAGACATTGAGCCCAATATGTAGTACCTGGCTTTGTTATCTTTATCCATCCATTTTTTTAGAGATGCTCTCTGATCAATGGATGGATGGGCTGGTAAGGTGGGAGGTTTCTGTTCTAACACATAGTCAACTTCTTAGAATCCAAATAATTTTTAAAGTTTTAGAGCCAATCCTTATAGTTTGATCCGGTCAGTCTATGGGTGTTCAGGATACGGGCTAGTGGATTGGATGCAGACATCTTCCTATAGAAAGTCAAAGTTTTTAGTTAGATTTTTTAATTAAACTTAACCAATTTATTTAAAATTTTATTTTTAAACAAAATATTCTCTCATTATTTAATCGGATCCCTACACTTTCTTGGCAGAGATGAAAAATCTTCACGATCATTAATTTCTAATGGATGGTGCTGTCCCACCAATTGGCTCACCACCTCATCTAACAGTTATTGGTGATCGATCAATCGATGAGTTGACAACTCTTGTCTAATAATTCTCTAATCATGATGCACCCAAATCTGTCTCTAATTTATGAAGCTCACCGTGTCCGAAATATTGCTTCACTCCTTAGTTAAGTCAAATCCATCATTCTGGCACGAATTGAATTCCTGATTGGGTCCCCTCATCATATCTATAAATATGAGCTCCAACCACCTCCAACCCATAGCACCCAATCCTAATAGACATGGTTGCATTCTTTCGATCTAACTGAGCCCACTGTATCCAGCCGAGAACAATCAACCCTAGAAATAGCCCACACATCTATAATGGTGGAAGACCTTAGACTTAATATTTTCTTAGAAAGATTTAATTTAGATCTCTTTAAACTTGACTTGACTTAGTCATAATAATTATGACTAACTTAGTGGCATGGGTTGGCTCGAAATGTTAGCCATCTCAAATCAGAACTGGATCGACACAAATGGCTAAGTAAGTGAGATCGGTGGAAGGGATATGCCATTAACTCGACAAGAATGCATTCAGATTGAGTAGCTCCCAATTAAAAATTGATAGGTTATATCTGCTAGACGTAACCTTAGATACCAAAATATCGAATCAGAATCAATTGGATTAGCTTACAATTCAGGCTCGAATCGCGGAGCCAAATTAGGTCTTGACTTAATCAAGTCATATCTCAATGTGATTCGATTTGACGCAGCGACTTAATCCTATTAGGCTAATCAAATCTAAGCCCCTTGATGCCACTAATTCAACTCTTGATTGATTTGATCTCACCGCAAAATCTAATTGACTATCCAAGTCTGAACCAATTTTTATGAATATGTTTTAGATCTAAAAATTATATATTTTAGCATTAATTAATATTTATAATCCTATTATTATAATAAGTTTGGATTATGAAATAAATATTAATAAAATTTTAGGATTTTAGAATACTAGGATTTTATAAAAACAAATAAATTTTAATTTTTGAATTAAGAACGAACAGCAGCATTCCTACATCATCATAAGAACATTCCACTACGAATGAAAGGAAGGATCTTTAAACCCTACTTGTTCTTATGATCGGACGTTAAAAAATAATCTATAATCAGAAATATAATTTCTACTATAAAACTAGTTAGATCATATATCATATATAAAAAGATCTAACTAATATCATGCTCTTGCATACATCTCATGTTATCATCAATATGCATACTTTCAGATCAGATACACATATTAAGTCTTAAAATAAAATTTTAAATTTGATCATATCAAAATTAAAACTATTCTAGAACTTATAGAACTATTCTATAAATAGTCTAAGCATGCATCTTTCATATCTCATATAAAAGATAATAAAAATTAAAAATTTTATTTTTTAATTTTTAGATTTGATTACAATAGTTATAACATCAAAAAATTAAAAATTAAATAGATCTAAAATTATATTAAATTAAATTAAATATATGTTCATACTAAACTACACATAAACTATTCTATACCTAGTCTAGTCATGCATCTCATATATATTAGATATAAATAATTTAATTTTTAATTTTTTAATTACAGATCTAATCACATCTGATGTGATATCTAAAACTTTTTAATATCAAATCATAAATAAATATAAAATTAGATCTAAGATAGATTTGAAGAACTGCTAATGTAGCTCTGATATTAGTTGAAGAAAAATCCTATTTCCCGGCATAGGATCATTCAGATCTGATTAAAATTGAAGAAATATTTTAAATTTTTTTTTTCTATGATTCATATTAGATCTAAAACATCTCAAATTTTATCCTAAAGATTTGATATTAAGATTAAAAATAAAATTAAATCTAATTAATTTTATATCTTATATTTTGGGTAATCAGATTATCCTGTGATGATCCTGATCTATCTTGAGGTTCTGGAAGGACCCACACACACACCTAACCTCTACCAGTACTTACTTAGCAAGATCTAGATGTTTTCTTTCCACAAATCTTTT